>OMNN01042216.1:15970-43826 GCA_900302755.1 Chromis chromis
CCAACATTGCCTCGAGCTTCATATTTGTTGTGCCCACTATAAAGCTATTGCTAAAATAAATTACTAAAATTCTAATGAAAACAAAATGGTGTCTGTTGTACAAAAATAAATTATCAATAAAAGTGCTGATTTTAACACAAACAAAACATTCTCATCACCATGACAGAGTCAACAAATAAACTGTCACCAAAATAAGACCAGAATCTTTCAGAGTCAATCACTATGAAACTTTTAGCACAAAAATTTAACGTAACTAACACAGTGGAAAGTCTGTTGAGAAAATAAACTATCACATCCGCGGTAACTGGCTAGTAGTTGTAGCAGCTAAACTAGCATGTCGCAATACTAGCATGTACTGAAGGGGATAATGTCTGCGCTGAGTTAATGCGCAAAGGGTTGAAACAGCGCTTGTCAGGTCCGCTGATGGGAAGGTTTCTTTTGCTAGTTACTGTGATTTTAAACACAAGTTGTTGTTCACAATGTATCGTTTTTCATGGGAAAAATGAGGTGCGTCCCTGGGACACATGGGTAGTGAATTTACTGCGTCCTTTCAGATTTTAATGCGTCAGGGATGCAGGACGGTTACCTAGCAACATCAATGTGCTCTACCGCCGACATTACCACCCGCCAGACTGGCGTGTGGGCTGATCATAGTTACCCGCAAATAAAAAAAAAAAACCTGCATTTGGCCGGTGGCGGGTGCTAATTTCCTGCCCTGCATAATGCCTCCACCGCACTGTTGCTGGGATGGAGGCATAAAAGCTCTGGACTGTTTTCAACATTGTAGACAGCAACACTGTAAAATGTTGTTTCCTGTATGTTCGGTTTAACAACCTGCCACTCATTAACATAAGAGAGAGACAATCTTGTAATCCAATATCCATTAAACAGCCCACTGATTGGCTCTCATCTTATTTACTGTCTAACCAAGCTGTGACCTTCCAACAGTGCGACTATACATTAAGCAGTATTGGACTGCAACTCCCCCTTCAGCGAGATGAAGTGTGTGTTTGGTCTGAGTGTGTACATTGACTCTGTTTGTGTGTGTGTGTGTGTCCATGTGCTGCAGTGGGCCTGCAGCACTGACAGTATGGCTGGTAAGATAAGAGCTATGGACAGTGGAGAATAAAAGCTTTACAGCAACATTAAAAGACTGGGTAAGAAAATGAAAGTGAGGGAGGGAAAGAAGAGACAAAGAGTACAAATCCACCAACATCCAAATAACCCAATATTGACACTAATGTTTTTGGCTATACAGCACATAAAACAAAAGTAGTCAGATCTCGGATGCGTTAAGCTTCTGTATGCTACATAAGAACTGTCTACATAAGAGTGTCAGATGGTGCAATAGCACTGCAATCCCCCCCTCCAACCCCCCCGACGGCTTTCTAACACCACAATTGTGGAGGCTACATCTGACAGTTTCCATAACTTTCCCAAAATCAATCCACTGCCAGAGCTACAACTTATTTTCAAGCTCAACCCAGTCTGTTGTATGTGTCTGTGCTACCTTCAGTGTGGCCAATATGGACTGTTCAAGGTTGTCCGCTGGCTTGGGGGATGAAATCATCTCCAGTTCTACCTCTGGCAGGTCAACCATTCCCTTTCCCAAGTAGAGAGTCACTGGTGTGACCTGGACACACAACTGCAAAAGCAGGACCAATGAATTCACTCACAACCAAGCATGAATCAAAAATATTAATTTGGATAATTGTTATTAGTACCTGTGTTAACTGTTTAGAGAACAACTCATACAATGATGTAGCACACTGAATAAAGTGTAGACAATAATAATGTTTCACCATGTACAGCTTTCACATTTATAAACAGACACCTGCCAACTTATCAAATACTGTTATAGTACAAATAAACTAAGAATTCTTATGTGTGGCTCACTGCTGCAGTGGCTGCAGGGCTGCAGGCTGTCCCATGGCCTTGGCTCAGCAGAACATCGTGGATATAGATGTCGTTATCAGTATTGGTGTCACACAGGTAGAGCTGAAGCACATCTCCAGTGTAACAATCCAGAGCACCCACCAGGGTGCGATCAGAGCACAGTTTCTGGAAAGAAGTTGTGGCCTCAGCAGTCCAGCTCCCCTGCAAGAGATCAACCACAACCATCTTACTAATGAAACTGAATGGTAACAGCACTTAGCGGAAGCCACACTGTTTTCACACACACAACTTGTTTTAATAATATACAACTACTATAGTTTTGTGATATGGTTTGTGAAAATAAGCTGATCGTGAATTTTTGTATGAAAAACCAATGACAACTATTTAAACTACAAGTTAGTTTGTTTCTATTTTGGACCCATGTACAAGACAACGAGGTTTTGAGACATCAAGCTTGCTCTCTAAACCCCACAGAACGGAACAGTCTCTCAACAAGTTGTGTAAGAGATGTGATATGTACAAGAAAAATCATACCAATAAGGTCACACAAGATGAATGCATGTAGGAACATGAAAATCGACACTGTCTTTAGTGCCACAGGCCAGCTGGACACACTGTTGGTGCAAACCTTCGTAATAAGGCTCACATTTGTCAAGAAACAACTAATATATTGTTAAACTGCAAACTTACAGTGGTGGGTTTAATTCCAGTGAGAGATGATGGTACAGCTTGTGCTGGAAGAACTGAATAAGTTGACCTGGCAAACACAGATATGTACTGTAGTGAGCACAACAAAACACATCTGCCATTTTTAAAATACTAATTGCATTGTTTAAATGCTTAGATGTTTGATGTGCCCTTACTTGAGGAACTTGAGGTTGGCGCTCTGTACCACTGTCATAACACCAAAGTCAACATAGTACACCTCAACCTGCGTGGGGCTGATGACTTGGTGGATCACCACCCGGTAGACCCACATTCCTATGGATGATATGCAGCAGGCCTGACCCCGTCGGACAAATTGTTCAGGTAGACAGTAGCGCTCCGACACCTCAGGACAGTTGTAATATCGTCTGGGAGACAAGAGGAGAGTAAAAAGATGGAAAAAGTCTATGTAAGCTGATGTTTTGACTATAAACTCTATGCTGCTACCAACATGTGCACCACCTCATCTCCATCATCATTTGCTCCATCTCTTGGGCTTCCTCACTCCCACTGAAACGGATGTAGAAATGTCCAGGTGACTCCACCTGTTCCACCAAGACTTCTATTAACTCTCTCTCAGCATGGCGTGTCGGCGGTTTGAGACGCTCGCTCTGCAGGGCGTCCAGGGGCACATTAGGGCTGCAATGTAACTGAATGGCAGGGTACAAATCACAGTCCTACAGGCAGACATATAGAAAAAACTAATTGAGTGTTGTGAGCAGGACATAGCAATGGTTTTCTATACATTCAGTATTTCATATATTCTAAAGTTCTTTTAATTAGTACTCGATGTCAGCGTTGTCCAGTATGTACATGTTGATAAAAATCAATATCGTACACTAGGTACTAAGACACTGACAAGCTTTTATGTGCAGTTAAAATTCATGGTTGGTACTGACATCACATTATACAATGCTCCAATTACTGTAGGTCTCTCACTTAAAGACTGTCTTAAAACCTATTATGGCTAAAAAATCCAATGAATATTATGTTGTTGGCTAACCATTTTTTTGGTCTTGGTAATGTTACTGGTCTCCAACTCCTCGTCCTTGTCATCTGCTGTGATATCATCAAAGTCTTCTTCCGGTTTACCTTCCCAAGGTGATTCTTCTCTGCTTAGGCAGGAGCTCGTAATTGGCAGTTTTGTATCACCCGTTAAACTCTCAATCTCTTTTGATTCTAGAAAATAAAGAAAAACTAATTTCTTGCTCTATTGAAAGCCATTATGCAACGAGAATTCTCTGTTACATAATATCCAAGTGACATCATTTAACACTACAGGACATTGGTTAGGAAAGTATTAAGAGCAGAAACAAACAGATTGGTGTCTTAGTGATACGGAGATAAAGCAATACGCAAACTGGAGGAAAAAAGGTTACTGGCACTCAACATAAAACAACATAACATAAAATCAACATAAAAATAACATTCGTTTCTACATTAACATTAACTGGTGATGCTGCCAAATTAATTATCCCACCTGGTTGTGTACCGTTACCATCCTGTATGTTCATGATTATCCAGTGATGTCCATTGTCACCTCGTGCTTGTTTGAGGTGGAAAATATCACTCAGGGCGCCAACAAGTTCTGTGACACTGACAAAGCCGCTCTGCTGCAGAGGCAAGTCCTCATCAAAAAGCCTCTGGGGGGCGCCACATGTGAGATTCCCAACAATAACATAAAGCATTTTGGTTACTTTCTTGGCTTATAATGTGCTTTGCATCTGAAAACAGGAGCAATACACTCAACCAGAACATTGGAGCCAATAATTTAGACTTAGCTGGTTCTGAAAATCATTGATCTAGTTCCTCAAATGATGAAGAGGTTTTAGGCTGCCAGTCGCATGACTTATTTGGCTAAAAACATGTATATTTTGTTTACCTTGTACTCAGCAGGCAGATCGTGAATTGATAATCCACCAGTCGTCTGACTTACAACCTGCAGAGGACGGGTTTCATTATAAGACTGTATTAAAAAATACTTGTAAACACATAACTTGGTCACCTTCTGTACCAAAATAAGTCACCGGAATTAGTACATTAAATACTGTACGATATGATGTAGTCATATAAACTGCCTCATTAACATTTTATTTTTTATTGCCATCTTCACCGTACAAATTAAATTGAAATCAAAAAACACACAATCTGCCACTGGCTGCAGATTTGTGGTGCTATTTCTTCATGTTGTGCTGCTGTGCCACATCCAGACAACATGATGATTTCCTACAGAAGTGTCATTTCATTTGTTGAGCTGTTGTTGTCATCCATCACTGTGATTGACACAGCTGTTAAAGAGCAATGAGACCAGAGAGGTGACAGGCTGAGAGTAAATGTATAGAATCATCACATCTTTTGATTTATATTCCACTTCACCCAGCCCTTCAGGCTGCTGCATACACATGAACCATGATAGTAGGAGAGCTTGAAGGTTCCCACAGTCTATGAGACCAACACCTACTGCTTTACCCACTTGCCGTTGCACTTGCATTACAGAAATAGACATGTACTTATAAACTAGTGTGAAGTCTGACCTTTCGTAGCTTGTCCTTCAGCTCCTGACTGATGGTGCCAGCAACTCCATTCTCCAGGATTTGCTGACGAAGCTCCTCCTCCAGCTGATATAAAATTTAAGTAGGAAAAAAAGACAGGAAAAAGATAACTACTTAGAATAAATAATTTTACACTAAATATTTTTCCTAGCCATTCTTAATGACATAATTCAGTGAGACAGAACCATTTGTTGCATTTCTGCTTTGGTATGTTAAAAACAATCCTGACCAATCACGTCCTAAAATCTTGACAAAAGAGTCTTAAAGTTGCGTATGTAACACACAATTAATGCAATGTTCTTTTATTTATGTTTTTTTTTTTTTTATATCGTTTGGTTTTTGGCAAGCTGTCATTTGATAAAGTTTTGTTAGTGTATCTAGTTTATTCAAGAGTAAAATGCTCCTTTATGTTCTCCCGTCTTGTATTATGTAGCTAACATGTATCTCATATGCAACCACCAAGCTACCTGAAACTATCTTTCAACTGAAAACAAACCTTGAGGATGCGTTTATGAAAGAGCTGACCCTCTTGGCAGGGCACAGGTGTGGCTTCCTGGATCCTTTCGACCATCTCTGACTTGTCACTGACACTTGACTCATTATGGTCAGAGCTCAAGGCAGCCTCAGTAGAAGGCTGGTCCCAATAACTCTGCCTCACTAGAACTTCAGCTGGAGAGCAACGAGATGTTTCAATCAAATCTGGCTAGTGCAAAAGATAACAGCAAGTCTCTGATGCATTTACTGCCTAAATAAACCCAACTCTTAAAAAACTCACCTGGAGGTTTTGTTGATGTCTGGACTTCGAATTGTGGCCCTTTGGAGGCTGGTTTGTCAATTCTATGTGATCCTGGATTTATGGGTCCAGTCCTCCTTGGTGAGTTGGCTGGTCTAAGCAGCGGCCTGGGTATCATATGTTCCCTCAGGGTCAAAACTGAGCCAAGCCTGCTTTGTTGGATGGCGATCATGTCCGCCGCTGCCTCCAGCATCTCTCCAGTGGAGTAGAAGCCATAGCTGTGGACACGCAGCGGGTGGCCGAAGTAGCGTAAGAAAAAGGCCTCTAGGTCAGACACCCTAAGTGGACCCTGGGAGAGCGGCCACAGCATTACTCCAAATGAGAGTGCAATGACATGCAACATTTTGTTAAACTAACAAAAACTGAAAAGAATGTAAACAGAAAAGCTAGCCAGGCCTTTACTTCTCTTATTGTGTGAGATCTATGCCAATACTGCACAGCAAAATCTATATAAACATTTAAGACATTATGAAGCCTAAAAAACAACCTTATCAACAATAATCTCAGCATTTCTTTTGTGCAAATTTGTCCCATTTCAGGGAAAAGGAAGGTCAGTTTATACAGTGTCATTCAAACTTCAACAGGGTTAAACAGTCCAGTGTATTATGTAGAACACCCACAATGTAACCTGGTGAGAGAAATGATAAATAATTACAACCAAACTGCATAGAAAACCTTTAAGTCATACCATGGAGAGCAGAAGACGGAGCTGTGTCCTCAGCTGGAAGGGAAGGGATGGGGGAGCAGAACCTCTTCTTGGGAGGACCACAGGGGGGGAGGAATGAAGGTAACGAGGTGAGAAGTAGCTGAAAGGTCCTGTCTTGACCTTCTTGTCTGCTTTAGATGTGCGCTGCCTGGCCACCAGCTCCTGGAGGTTTCGAGTAGACTCTTCACTAACAGCTACAACGGGGGAGACGAAAGTGAGAGCATGAAATAATGAAACTTGATTGGGTGTTTGAAGGCAACAAAAACAGAAATAAGGATCTCTGCCCCAGACACTAATAATCATTTGTTTAAATGTTAAAACAGTATTGATATATACATAAAACAAAACGACTACCTTTTAAGCATGTGGTACCATCTGCCCTGGAGTTAACTGACACCACATCTGGCATCGCCCTAGCCATATCCATAATGTTTCTGAAGCCCAGGAGTTTCAAGGGCATTGGATGCCCCAACATGTTGACGTAGTCTCGTTTGAGCTGATTAGGGTCCAATCCCATCTTAGAGGAAATAAGCAAGGAGCGAACATCCTTCTTCAGTTTTGCCAAAACGTCTTCCTGGTTCATCTTGTTTACTTTGTCTGGAAACACAGAAAAAAGGGCAAACAAGAGGACAATTAGAACAATGGCAACAAAATATATCCAGAAACCACATGAGAAGAGTGTACTACAAAGTACATTTAACACAGACTTCCTTTGTGATAGCTAGCTTGACAAAACCTAAGACTCCAATAAGATAAAACGGGTACCATGACAGTAGTTATTAACGTTATTTTTTAAGCCAGGTTTACGTCACCAGGCACTGGGCGCTTCCAGGGGTATGTGGCGCATCATGTAAGTCTTCTTCTGCACCAAATGAATTGACAGTGTGTCACCTACTTCTGTCAAGATAAAATGGTTGTTATAATAGAGATCTCTGAAGAGTGTAAAAATGTATTACGGTAAAAAGCACGGTTCATGCAAATGATGTATGAGAGGAATCACCCCCCTCTCAAACCATCTATCCTAAGAGAGAGGGGGGTGAAGGAAGCCATCTATGTTAAACTGGAAAAACCATCTTTAAACAGACAAGGAGGCCTGAGACATCACCTCTCACCAGTATACAATGCAGTGTTACATTCTCTACCCAGAAAGAACAGAATCCATTCCCACCTAAAGGGCCCTAACGAATCCCATTGTGAGAGGGAAGGACCGAACGATTCGCACAATGAGGCGAGGGGCAACACTCACCCAGCAGACAAAGGTTTCAATAGTGTTAATGGATCCTGAAGAGTATAAAATCTGGAACTCCCAACCAGTCAGTTTAGAACTGATGAAGCCTCTTGGATGAGAAGTGAAACGTCTTCGACAAACAGCAAGTCCAGATGCTACGATCGAAACTATGAGGATAAACATGACCTGGATGACTGAGAACCTTCACAGACAAAATACATTTAATTTGCTGAATATTCTTTGCGATTAATACCAATAAAATAATCTGTGTTCTATTAGATGCAGTGTAAAACAGACTTGGCAGCAAATGTGAAACCAAGCATTAAGAAACATATTCGTACATATTCGGCACCATTAACTGAATAAATGTAGGTTCACACAGCAACCTGACACATACAGTTTGCCATCAGTAACTGCATAGCTGGCTTCATTTAGTGGCATTACAGTTTGCATATATTCTCTCAGAGACAGTTTGTATAGCTCATAAAGAAGAAAAACATAAATTCTTTACCTGAAGGTTGTTTTTTAGTTTAGTTTTACAGCAAATTAAAACCCCAAACTCTGAACAGAACTTCCTCTTAAGCAGGTTAGTTGCATCTATACACTATTAGTGTATAAATTTGAAGATTGTGATCTAGCAGGTTAAAAAGAGAGTCTGAAAACTCTGGATTTAGGTGACTGGGCGAGTATGAACACCATGGTGGTCTCATAGCACATTTAAAACAACAGAAGTTGACCCAAAGTCCACCACGACCACTTAGACTTACCTGTGTCTAAACAGAAAATCCAAATATCAATTTTATAAAATGTATTAAGGGATTAAAAATGTCAAGCAGGTGATGTTAGTTGAAGTTATGTCATAAAAATCAAATTTATTCGCTTTCGGCCATCTTAGAAATACATGCTAACTGCCACAATTAATGTCATTGTCCAATACTGTATGTCTTTTTCAAGTTAAATAACATGGCTACACTATTAACAGTAATGGAAGTACTGTGGTTAGCTAACAGAGATCACCACATGCACAGGACCAGCTGTTAAATTAGCCAAAGTTAGCTTCCACCTAGCAGAACAAAAGAGAGACTTAGCTTCGGGTCGGCTCTTGCAATTTGGAGTACGTTAATTAACGCTGCCCCCAACGTAACTGTCATGTCTGGTTATAAAATTGTTCCAAAAATATTGTTTTAAGTTACCTGAAGTCTATCACTGAGTTGGTCTGCTCGTCCCAGACATTGGTATCTAGATCTTTCCTTAGCTTTAGCTCCTCTCTCTCTCCGCACCTGTTGCTAGCAAACCACCGGACACGTTGTTAACAGCAGCAGTGTGAAAACGGCAAAATGCTATCTGTGCCTTGTTCACCAACGTAAATTCGTTAAAACTTCTGGTCAGAAATAGTTAATATGAATAAAAATAAAACCGTTTCAGTTGGCTCCTCTGCTTAATTAAGACGACTTCGAACAACAACTTCGCTGGACCACGTTTGCTGCACCGTGAACGCAGATCGTTTATCAAAGGAGCGACGATGAGCTGCTCTCAGGAAAAACAACAGGCTCTTTATGTAATGCAGCAAATTGTTCTTATTAGTGCAGCAGATAAGTTAAACTATAATTCAAAATGTGATACAAGCATCAAACTTGGCACAAATACTCCTTAGGGGTTAAGTTTTTGAAAAAATAATTCTCACTACAGTAACCGATTTAGTTGATCTTGGTATTAAAAAGTAGGTTTTCAAGTATGAGGAATCCAAAAATACTCTAAGATCTCTTTGGAGCTTCTTACTACCCTTTCTGGGGTCAGCCCTATGTTCCCACAACCCAATGGTCCCATAGCCCTATGTTCCCACGTTTTTTCTTCTTTCACTGAAAATTTTGAAAATTAGGCCCTATGTTACCACAGCCCTATGTTCCCTCAGCCCTATGTTCCCACATGTCTCAAATTTCTAAGACCCTGTTTACACGAAGGGAAAACGCAGATATTTCCACGCGGTTTGGCCTCTCATTTAGACGAAAACCACATTTTTATCTTAAGAAAACGATTATTTCTAAAAACTGGGAATATAGGGCCTAATTTTGAAAAATATCTTAGGAATGTGGGAACATAGGGCTGTGAGAACATAGGCACACTCCCCCCTAACCCTAAGACCTACTGCACTACTATAGCATTATGTAGGTTAACTACTGCAGTTCTGTAATTTTGATCCGAAGTCCCAAATAAGGTAAGCGAAGTCCCAAATAAGGCTTCTTCGTGATTCAGAAGTCCAAAAACCAGATTCTGCATGGTCTAAAATGTATGATTCGGTACCAGAATCATCCATACTGGGCAAGACTGTGTATATTAATTGCAAAAAGTAGTATTTTTTGTATTGATTATTACCATCTTGAAAAATGGAAGCCATCTTGAATTTCAGGTGACTTGTATATTTTTTCAAAAAGGTAACCCCCAAGGAGTATTTATGCCAAGTTTGGTGCTTGTATCACATTTTGAATGATTCACCTGAAAAAAATCATTTATCTGCTGCACTATATCTGGTCACTACGGTAATATTATCTGTAATTCGTCTAAAATAACATCTCAGTAACTTTAAGTTGTGTCATAACGTTTTTTAAACTAACATTTAAAAAAGGCATTTAATAAATGCTACTGAATGTATGCGGTTTAGCAAAACATCCCATTGGTAGTATGCGATAATGTAAAACTAAAATATAGATTTAAATAATTCCCCACACAGCCGCTGTGCAGTGCAGGCTCAGGTTCGGGATGAGAGGAACAATAAATTAAGCGCACCTTCTTCTCTGTGTGTCATTTACAAGAGTGGCACATGTATGTTCGTTTATGGTGACAGCGTGGCTCACACGGGTGGGGTGAATCACGTGTTTCACAACAGCTAGTGATGTAGACATGATACATTATGCAGAATGTAAATAGTGTCAGCTTTACTTGCACATTTATCCTTCTAGCCTAAGAATAAAGCCACTATTTATTGAATATTGTCTTTGTCTTCACCTGGCAGATATATAGACTATTGTGTAGCCTATATATGTCTCTGTGTGTATCTTTCTCACTTTTTGTATATGCAAGTAAAACAAGATTGATTGAATGTGGTTAAATATGGGTGAGACAGTGGGCATGTTTGATTAAGGACACCTTAGGGAGGCTGCTGTATGTCTTCTCCTGTCAAAACAGAGGAAAAAAAGACTCCATCAGCCCCTCAAGGCCTGAGTCTGCACATTCCCAGTGAAGACACACTATGACTCCCTGAGCTGCACTGATATTAATCCCAACAGCAAACCCTCAACGCTGGATTACACACATCTGTCAATGGTAACTATACTGAGTTTAGCAGGAAAGAAATTAAATGCAAACAAACTGACCCAAAGACTTGTGATTCTGTATGATAAATTCTAAAATGATCTATGAGCAGTTTAATGGCATGCAATCCAGTCTTCCACTACAGGCCACCAATTAGTGTCCATTATCTGTGGAAAAGGGAGACAAATGTGATATTTTTGTTGAATTTTTTAAGAAATCCAGTGACATTTTATTTTATTACAGTTATTTTATGGTACTGCTTTGACCACAGATGTTAAATGTCATGCTCACCAAAGTTCACTGACATGAAAGTATTTGAAAAAACACAGAGGATGGTAGGTGGCACTCCCACTGCTGTCCTACTCCCACATTCAGACGTCAGTATACACACAAAGGAAGCAACACCCAGCAGTAAATATCCCAAAATTTCTTCTTCTTTCCCATCCAGCAACCCATCGCGCAAAAAAGCATCCCAACAGCGATCCCTTCTATGCTGTTTGCTGCAGAACCTCCTGCCAGTATGGAGAAGTCTTCAAATGTCCAACCGAATCACTCACCAAGATCCAGAACTGTGCCCAGGAAGGAGAGGGAGAGGGAAGCTTTGGTGCCTGCAAGAGGTCAACGTCAAAGGGCACCCAAGGCCCGACGGCTCCCTGAAGTGCCACCAGGGAGGAAAGAGAGGCTGCAGAAGGAGAAGCTGGAGACAGATGAGTTGTCGGTGGAGCAGGAGACAGAAGTGAAGCTGAAACCTACTGTGGTGGACATAGACACTGTGAGAGATGACGAGGTCAAGGAGGAGAACCTGGGGCTCCTGGAGGCAGCAGAGCAGGAGGACGGTGAGTTGAAGCTTGAGGAAGAACCTGGTAGTGTTGGTGGAGAAAGCTTGAGTGTTATTATTTTATTTGTATGCTGTATTATTGCAGTTTTTGGCTGTTTTAAGACATTTTTTCTGTGTTTTGTTTGATGTAAAAACAGCTGTTTTACATACGTTGGTTGGAGTTCTTCATACTAAGTGCTGTGGATCTCTGCAGGTCTGAAGCGCAAGAACCTGGGTGTGTTTGAGTGGATGCTGATGGTCTTTGTCTTGGCTCTGGTTCTCCTCTTCCTCCCTCTGTCCATCTGGTTTTGTGTCAAAGTACGAACTACAATAATCTTCTTCATAAAAATGAGAAAAATGTCTTCAGTAGAATTAGGTAAAGGATTACTTAAAGGATAAACTACTTCTGCAGTGTGTGATGTAAAAGTAATAATGTAGATGTTTAGGGATGGATGAAGTGTATGTTTAGCACCAGCAACCCTTTTTTAGGAGAGAATCTTGTACTGATTTAATCCAAGCTACAAAATAAAACTGAAATAACCTTTTGAATTAATTTCAGTTGCCACAATCCAGAAGGGTTGACAACACTAAACATTTTTCTCTTAATTTTTCTTTTGTCAAAATGCTGTTTCTATCTTAACAAAGAGTAAAGTATTTGGATAAATAAGTTGAATATAATGTTTTCAGCATATAAACTGACTGTTTTATAGCCATTGTTTTATTTCCAGTGTTGGGGTCATTGCTCAAAAAAAGTTAATGCATATACACATTAATCATAATCTAACCTTTATTGATCCCCTTGGGGAAATTCCTTCTCTGCATTTGACCCATCCTGTTCAAAGTTAACCTTAACTATATATACTAGGAGCAGTGGGCTGCCGCGGTGCAGCGCCCGGGGAGCAGTCAGGGGTTAAGGGCCTTGTTCAAGGGCCCAACAGTGGCTGCGGTGGGGGTTTGATCCTCTGACCTTCTGATCAGTAGCCCAGGGGCTTAACCTGTTGCGCCACCACTACCCAATCGTTAATTTCTATAAAAGCAACACTTTACTTTTCTTACCGACTCCTTGTAGAAAGCTGCTCATTACACTAATCATTACATTAATTTTGTATTACTCTACAACATGGCCTGAAAACCCATCGTCATGTATTTGCCAGTTAACAGTATAACATTAAAGCTTAGATATGCCCACATCTGAGCATAAATCCTCATCCTAACAAGGACGACATACACAAGATTATTCTTTTATGCTCTATGATAAAGTCATAACGCAAAGCCAGCAGCAAAGTAACTGTAATGTGATTACTAAATTTAATTCCATCATGTGTCACAGACAAACGTAATGTGAATACGGCAATATTTGTAATGCGTTAAGCCCAACACTGTTCATTTCCAATTAAATGTAGTAAATACAAAGTCAACAGAGCAAAGATGAGTCAACACTCTGATAAATTCTGACTCCACTGTGTGATATTAGGCCAAAGAATTTGATAAAAGTTGTTTTATATGTCAATCTGACACTCCAGCCATAAGTTGCTTCCATTCATCTGCTCCGTCTGACTGAAGGCTGTCATTTTGATTTACAGGTAGTGAGAGAGCACGAGAGAGCTGTGATCTTCAGACTGGGTCACCTGCTGCGTGGAAAACCCAGAGGACCCGGTCAGCTCACATTACTGTCATTTCTTCATGCACATCTGTTGACAGTGATTAAAAAATGTATTAAGCATGACAGCTCATTCTTAACCTTTGGGAATATAATTTTTGGATGGCAGATATTTTGACTTGTTGTAGCAGTGGTAACTCATTTTATTAATGATCCTTTAGTTAAATTAATAAATAATAATCTAATCTAACCTTTATTTATTGATCCTCTGTGGGAAATTCCTTCTCTGAATGTGACCCATCCTGTTCAAAGTTAACCTTAACTATACATACTAGGAGCAGTGGGCTGCTGCAGTGCAGCGCCCGGGGAGCAGTCAGAGGTTAAGGGCCTTGCTCAAGGGCCCACAGTGGTGGTGACTGGGACAAGCAGCCACTCTCACTTCCCCACCTCAACCTCTTGCCAGTCCGGGGGCTCGAACCGGCGACCCACCGGTTACAAGTTCGCTTCACAAACCACTGCCCCAAATCTGAGTAAATGGGTTATTTCAGCAAATATAGTTAAATTAAAATGGTCATTGATAATGTTAACACCTGTTAAAGCTGTGTAGTAATAGTGTTGAAGGCTGTTAAGTGTTCTTTTTTTATTAATTTATAATAATAATTATTATCATTATTGTTTGTTGTTATCATTATTATTATTATTATTATTATTGTAATATTCATAACATGACACATGGCAGGAAACTATTTCTGAGGACGTGTGTTGGTGTCGGAATTTCAGTTCAGTCTCTAGATTGTCCAGTTGTAGGTTTATTATTATCTGTGAGTAAAGGTATGACAGAAATTGTTATGTACATATAAACAAAAGTGTTGTATAGATGGGTGACAAATTAAAGGAAAACCCATGTTAAAGTGTCTTCTTAAGGTGTTGGGCTACTATATGCACAACACAACCACCAGATTTTCTGACTGTAGCTTCAGGGTTTTCCTTTAATTTGTCACCCATCAGTAGGTTAGTCCCACTGTGTATCTGATTATCATATTCAGCAGAATGTTGTTAATGTATCACAATCATTCAGTTAATATTATTGAGAGAAGGCTCATTAGGGTGTAGTCTTATATCCTTCTGCCTTTTCCTCGTCTCTCCAGGACTCATTTTCTACCTCCCACTCCTTGATGTGTGTTACAAAGTCGACATCAGACTGAGAATGTTGAAGGTGCCTCCTCACATGGTACAAAGTGTAGACACACACACATTAGACCTAGAAATATTCACATAACTGAAAATTATATGTCAGTAAAAAAGTGATTTAGGCTGATGTCTCCTCATATGTTTGCATACAGGTGGTGACAAAGGACCTGGTGAGGCCAGAGCTGAGTGCAGTGTGTTATTACCAAATAGAGAACGTGGCTCTGTGCAGTGGAGCTCTGTCCAGTCTGACCACAGTTCTGCAGAACGTGGTCCAGGCAGCAGTTAGAGACGTTCTCGCCCAACACACGTTCAGCCACATCCTCCTGCACCGGCGGAGGATCGGGGAGCAGATACAGGCAGCTGTTGACTCTGTTGCTTGTCGCTGGGGCATCAGGGTGGAGAGAGCAGACATGTAAGACGGAAGATACAAAGTTATTGATTGTTAATTCCCTCTTTTTGTGTTGTCCTTCCTCTGCTGCATTTAGTTTTGTGAATAATTACATTTTACTGGAAGTCACGTCTAAAATGCTCTTAAACCATGTTACATCTTGTGGCAGCAGAGTAACCCGGTTTATTTTTAGTTACTGTGCATGTAGAGACAGATGCTGATGTTCTTCTTATGCTATATCCCTGTGTGGTAGGTAGATTCAGGGAGAACTTCTGAGTACACAACCTGATTTTAAGAGCTAACACTTTAAATAAATAAATAAAATGATTTTTTATAGAAGCCCATAAACTCAGAAGAAAAAGAAGCCAATGTGTACAATACAGTATAAGATTGAGAGGGATTTTTCTCTGCACACACCGATTTTTCCTGGTAAAAGGCTCAGAGGAATATAGAGATTTGTAGTGCTCTGTGATGTCCCTGCTGACCCGGCTGGGCGGTGCTTGTGTTTGATTTTCTGTCAGAGATGAGCTCAGTTTTCCTGTGGAGTTACAGCAGAGTCTGGCTGCTGAGGCCGAGGCTAAGAGACAGCAGCAGGTCAGAGTAAGTAACCATATGGGTTTTTATAATTTAACAATCCTTGTTGAATATTTTATCGCTTGTTTCTGCATTTTAGATGTTTCGGTGGAATATAGCATTAAACGAAAGAGGAAAATAACATTTGGAAGAGTGTTATTGGCAGCATTATTAGTTACAAAGCTTGGTTAAGCCTATTGGGATCATTTCTACTTTCTCAGCAGTGTTTGTAAAGAAAACAGTCCTTTTTCTCTGCAGGTAAAAGCAGCAGAAAGTGAGATAGCTGCCTGGGATGGGTTTCGGGCCTCCCTCCGTCTCCTCCACCCTGCCTTGGTCCTTCCTCTTCCTCCAGATCTCCTCAGCATGAACTCTGACCTTTCATCTCTCCCACCACCTCCTCCGCCTGCTGTGGAAGGAGAAGGAGGGCTGACAGTGGAGGAGCCAGAAACAGACTCACCAATGATGTGAACAGACTGTTAACAGATGATGTGTAAATTATCATTATTATTTAAAATATGTAAGGTGAATGTGAGCTAGTCGTTCTTATCGTCTGGTAGTTTCCACATACTTTAATCCTGCGTTGAAGACAATCAAAACTGAAGCTGAATAATTGCGTATATTCAAGCACAGTTTGGCATGGTTTATACCAATGACCTGATCCTCTACTGTATGTAAACAGGTCAAATAATAAAACTATAAAGGGACGGATCTCTTGCACAATCATATTATTCACCCTGATCATTCAGTGCAACAAAAGTTGTCAATATTCAGTCCAGAAAAGTCTTCATGAAATATCTGCACAATCTTTAATTTTCAAAGGAACACAAAGAAAGGTTAAACAAAGCCACAGCAAGTCATTATATAAATAACACCATGAAGTGATATTGTTGTACAGAAGCTGCACATAGCTGGACCTTTAAATTCCAGTGTGGTACTCTGGAAACGTGAGATGGTATATGGGTGGTAATCTTTAAACCTTTCTGGTCACGTGCCACTCAAAAACCTAAAATTATTTGATAACGCAGTTAAACACTAATTGGACAGTCTCAAACATACAACCAGAGTAATAATATGCTCTGGTCGCATGTCTGATCATCGTTTCCTGGTTTTCTTGGTGCTGCTTGTTGGTTTGCTTTCAGTTGTGGCTTTCTTTGCAGGTGCTGCCACTGTTGCTGGTAATGGCGAAGCTGGTGGCTTCTTTTCCTCTGAAACACAAACAGAGAAGGACATTTACCACCTCCATGCCTTATACTATGATACTGTCTCTTTGCATTAGTTACAAGTTAATACCATCAGTTGTTTAGTCTGTACCTTCATTACTTCTGGGCTCCAGACTGGTTCGACCCTGCAGTTGTCTCTCTAAGTCTTTAATCTTCTCCAGTGCTGCCTGCATGGCGTCTTCAGCTTTCAGCGCTCTCTCCTCAGCGATCTTCACTCGCACCTCAGAATCACTGCGGGACAAAGGACGAGAAACTTAACTTGGATGTCCTTTGCACTTACACAAGTCAAATAGGTCACTCTCCATTTCTGAGCAACCACACAAATGTAGCTTGTAACTTCTGATATGATTTTGCCTAATAAATTCCACTTAAGTCTGCAAGGTGCAAAAATATATTTTTGTCTAATTATATGTGTGCTAATTACTCAGCTGGGGTTTTAATGGCTGATCATGCTAGCATCCCAGTTCTTGTTTTAATAAAAAGGAAAAAACACAACTTCCCATGTGGCACAGAAGAGTTTATAGCCAGTGATTGTTTAAAACAGTGTTTGGAATTTTTTACAAAATCTAATGCATTGATGTCCTTGTGGTTTTGAAGCAGCCATGGAAAAAAAACATAGACATGGAAAGAATAAAGAAAAAAAAAGATTTTTGCACTAGAAGATGATATGAATCATACTGTATATATTATCACAGTGTTGGTAATATTCCAAAAACATAATTGTTCCATGCAACAATGAGAGAGTACACTTACTGCAGTTCATGCTGCAGTAATCCTACTGTGGTCAGATCACTAAAGGCTTTCTGGGTTTCTTCTGTCAGTGGAGACACAACCTGCTCATCAGTCTGAAAGACAGATGATCAGAGGGACAGACAGGTTGATCAGTTCTATAGAAAGTGAAAGACTTGTCACAAATACTGAAAAAGGATGTGATGATGGGTATGATGTCTGACCCCGTTCAGATGGACACTGCTCTCTCCCAGCTTTCTTTGCGTGACATTTCCATCATAGTCGATCATCCTCACCACAGGGCTCTCACAAACCGTTAGCTCCCCCTGCAGGACAAGAACAAAAACACTGCTCATTTCAGTCAGGTAGTCTGGTGAATACAAGAGTGAAGCAAGCTGTGCTCCTTTCATAAAACCTGATTGTAAAATTGCCTGTTTTCTACAAGAGTACATTTAATTAAAATGGTTCTGTCCAAATCACACAATATTTCAAAGATTTCCGGACCTGAAGACTGCAGGTGTAACATAATGTTGATTTGTATCACAGTAAGTTCCATAATCTTTGCAATGACCCATAACTGTCTAATTAATTTCACAGTTTTAAACAGACAAACAAGTTGTTTAGACAAGCCCAGGGTAATGTTTAGACTACAATTGATCTAAGTACACTTTACAAACCTCTTGTTGTTCCTCTCTTGCTTTATTCTACTTCTCACCCCATAAAAACTCACGATGAGATTGTATAATTTCAATATCTGGAAACCGTTATGCATTTACAGTATATCTAGTGAAAACAGTGTCTTGTTAATCTTTTAAAACCAGTGCTTTTCTGCTGTTAATGAGACTGACCTCTCCTAGTTCTGTCTCACTCTCATCTTTGATGTCATTGACCTCATTGTCTGGTGTAGGCTCTGCTGAAGCCTCTTCATTCACCTGTAAACACGCACAAACAAATAGCCAGCATTAAAATCAGGAAAAACCCATGTCTTTTGATCCTGACAGAACTAAATTGTGCGTTCGCGTTCCTCTCAATCCTCTCACCTCACTCATAATTTCCAGATCTCAAACTGTGTGTTGAGGTGATTACAGTTTAAATGGATAACAACAACCTTGACTACAATAAAATCTGAACCTTTGTGAACCCTCTCTTCTGATGTCAGCTGTATTTCACTGTAATATCAGTATCACTGTCTGCTACCTGACACCAGAGTTTCAAGTCAAGGTGAAATTTCTCCAATAAGAAAAACTATGTGCAGCCATGCCCACACTCATCTGTGGTCTTTATTCAATAATTTTTCAATATAACAAATTGATTTAGATTGTATTGGAGTTGAGGCCTTACTTGAGTCTTCATGTGGTCTGCTGGACAGACCAGGACATTACTGTTGGACGTGAGCACCGATTGTTTGACAGGCAGCTCCACAGGACCACCATGAACTCCTGACAGCAGTATCATACAGGTCTCCACCCAATCAACACACTCCCTCTGAGGAGAGCATTAAAGGTTTGTAATAGAAAAAACATATAGAAACATTTCAACAACAAAACAAAATCAATATCAGATCACTGTTTACCTGCAGATTTTTGCACTCATTCATCACATTTTCACCCTCGGCTTCATGTGGGTTCAGGAGAACCTGCTCCTCCAGAATCAGGGTGCAGAAACTAGAGTCAAAAATGGAGGTAAAATGTTTTAGATTAAGATCAGGAGCAGAACTACACCGCAAACACTCCTTGTTCTGTTACATGTGCATAAATGTCTGCCTGCCCTGCACACCCATTTTTCATCTAAAAGTAGGTAACCTACTTGAGCTGTTTTATTACTATGAGTTGTTGGTATGTGTAGTGTGATCAGGCTACACACTACCTGTAAACAGCATCTTCCTTACTGTTAACTTTAACAACTTCTGGTACCTGGTGATGTAGCTGGAAAAATAGTCCAGTTTCCCAGTCAGCATCTTCGCATCCTCATCCAGAGTCTGCAGTGAGATCGTTGCAGTGTAGCGGTGTTCCTGTTCTTCGTTGTGCTCCTCGCTATGGTCAGGTACCATGAGGATCAACAGATCTAACATCCAGCGAGTCTGAGCCATGTGAACAGAATTGACCTGGTAGGAAAGAAAACTTTAAAACTCAAGACAGCATCCTGTTACTTTACAGAAAACCCTTTGAAAGCAAGTCAGTATAAAATATTATCGGGTTATCTGTCTCTTCTCCCTCAGCTATAGTGGACTATACTGGACTGTTCAGGGCCCTGAAGGCAACAGTATAAGACTTAACACTGGGCAGGTACAAGGAGAACTTACTGTGTAATATCTAAGCACCACATTAATGGAGCGGATGATTGAGACTGTCCAATTAGTGTTTAACTGCGTTATCAAATAATTGTAGGTTTTTGTGTGACACATGACCAGAGAGGTAAAGATTACCAGCCATATACCAGCTCAAAAGTTTCCAAAACAATTGATTAAAATGTACTTAACTGATGCTGTAGTTTTTTGCAACATTTTCAAAATCTGTAAACCTCCCGTGACATTATTACTGAGCGTGATCGGTACTCACTTCTTCACGGAGTGTTTGGTTCTCACCCTCAGTGAAGTTGGACAGGCTGGTTGTGAACTCCTGCACTTTGTCTGACACATTTTCTGTCTCAGTACTGTTGGAACAAACCCACACAACAGAGCACTTTAGACTAATGACAAAGAACTATAAGGATGTATTTAAAGTAAGAAAACACATGTGGCCTTAGTTTTTTCTTTAAGTCTGATGTTGTTTTTGTATGTGCTAATTAAAAAACTACCTGCTTAGAGACTTGAATTGTCTTAGAAACCACCAATTTTCTCAGGGTGTTATCAAACTCAAAGTCTTAATCGAGAGCATATTAACGCCCACAATTGTGGTGAATAAAGGTAAATAACAAATTAAGGTGAACTTTGCAGAAATGAGCAAATATTTGTATGCATACATTTGTTTCACAAACACTGAATAATAATTGTGCATTCAAAATTTCCATATACAAGCGTATTTACACAATAACAAGAAACCTTAGTTTATAAATAAAAACTAATAATACCACAGAATGAAAAACACACTATATATCAGGCTTGTTTTGGTCTTTCTTGCTCTCTGTGTGCATGATGCTCTGTAAAGTTTCTTCAGCCAAACTCTGCCAATCATGCAGTGCTTTCTCCAGCTTCAGCCAATCAGAGACAGACATCATTTCTGGCCATCCATTCACTGCACCAATTTTGGAAACCCAGGAATCTATCGACCCGAGCAGTGATGTGATCCGTCTGTGGATCCCTGAAATAACATGGTTGGAATTAGCTTCAGCACTGTAGTCCAGCCTTACCTTAGGGATATCATGCTTAGCTTATCTTCCACAATGAGTCCATTAAAACACACCAAAAAAAAGAGACACACATGAAGAACATTGTGTGGCTACAGTTCTCACACACATACATACAGTATGTGTGTGAGAGTATAAGTGTATGGTGTATTGACTCTCACCATTCTCTCCACTGACTTGTGTTTCCAGCTCTTTGAGGAGCTCAGATAGGACCCTGTCCAGTTCTCTGAGGGCTTGCTGGCCTTCAGGGGGTTCACCACCAGGAGAAGTGTGTCTTCTGAACAGCTGAAGGCTCATATTCACCAATTTTTCCTGGAGACTGCAAAGTTCGCCCAGTGTCTGCTGGCAGCAAAGCTGTTTCTCACCTTGGTAGTGCTCACACTGGAGTGCCAAAATCTGCAGAAACACAACACAAAAGAACTGTGCTATTAACTGGACGTGCTGTTTGGCCCTATAGTTTATTATACCCACAACATTTTTGGAATGTTTACTGTAAAAGAAGACTGCCAAAATGGCCACTACCTTGTCCCTGAGTCATAAAAATACCCGTTTGCCCTCTCTAAAGAACGTTAGAGCATCAAGCCAAGTGTTCACTGTTCAGCTAAGACCTATGCAGGTAACTTTTCATAGTCAATTAATTTCCATTTTGAAAAGAGAGATTTTCAAACAGATGACAGCAGTGAGACACAGCAGACAGATGACGTGCAGTAGATGATGTGGATCAGACTTGACAAATGATGATAGATGAGGTAGATGAGATAGACAAAAGTGATGAGGTGATGTGATTAGATCAAACACATGACAGAAATTAGACAGATCAAATACAGGATGACAATGAGATTATTATAAGAGTTCAGAACGATGTCAGATAGTTAACATAAGAAAAGCACACAAACAAAACATAAATATCTTACATTCGACCACTGCTTCAAATCACCATGAAGCTCTTCCACTGATGTTTTGTTATATTTTGTTTCAGTAGACCTTGAGAAAGAGAAATGTTTATACTAATAGATAATCGCAAAACATTAAATATTTTTTCATTATTATTTAATATTTCCTTACTTATTCTTTTTGGTGCAGAAGGAAAGCCACTTGGAGATGCCTTGCTGAGTGGCACTGAGCTGTGCACACTGAGCATGCTCAGTCTGCTTCAGCTGCGACACGAGAGCTTTCAGCTGCTCTTTCCAGTAGTCAGTAAGCTCCATAATAATCTTAAGGTCTTCTGTATCCTAAAGCAGGAGGATCACTGTCATAGTCAGACTCTAACTGAATCATAAGGGATATTTGTAAAGCAATCTGCATCTGTAGCTTTAAGTATAAAGAAAATGTTATGGTGTAGAAGATGCATTTTTACCTTTGAAGTGAGGTAAAGGATGCAGTGTTCTGCTGTCTTGAACCAGCTTTGCTCGATGATATGCAGCCGACTGACCACCTGCAGCTTCTTCACACTGATCACCTAACAGTCAGATAAACATACCAAACTCTTCTGAATCAATAATTAGATTTTTACTGAGCATCTTGGAGCAGAAATTTGATCCACAGAATCTAAAAAATTATAGTGGTAGAAATTTAAAGTTAAAACAGTTAATCTACTTTAGCATCCAATGAAATTTTATTCAGTGATAAACATGGTGGAAAGAGCAAAATCTGTGTCCTTATTACTATACTTTGTTAGCTGTGGCCTCCATCAATTCATATTAACCAGTTTCTTATTCCCTCTGATTCCATTCCCAAAGTCAGTTCATATTATTTCTTCAGCATAAGAATAATACACCTTCACATGAAACAACACACGAGAAATGAGTCAAACTGAATAAAAAAAACAACACCATGGCCTCACATACTTTGAGGGCGAGGCAGAAGGTGAGCTGGCTCCAGCAGTCTCTGTCCTCTGTCATCTGGAGCAGCTGAGCCTCGAGGCGAGCCCTCTGCAGCTCATACAGCTCATGGTATCCCTGGACCACACTAAGAAGAGCACATAGATCATTTGTGAGGTTACATTTTGTGCTTTTGCCCTGCAATCCTACTAAATTGCTGCTGCACTTATACTCCATCATAGAGGAAAATGTTGTGAGAGATGTCTTTACTTGGTCCCTCATAACACCTATTTTCTGGCAGTAATAAATAAGGACACAATAAAAACTACTGTGTACAACAGGCATGCACTGATGGTAGTACCACATATCAATTAAATGTCAATGTAATCGTTCCTACAGTAAAACACTTCTCTGCAGTTTTGTGACATGTTTTTTGATGATGGTACAAATATACTTACCTTGAAATAATACACTCACATTGAACAGATAAATAAGGTTCTTAATTTGGATAAATTTTGGACTTACTCAGAGTTAGTGTGAGTCTGCTTGAGTGTCTCAGCCAGCTGCCGGTGAGCAAGCTCCGCCTGATGGGAAACAAAGGCGTCGTGGTTTCTGATTTTGGACAGTTCCCTGTGAAGAGAACAAAAAAAATGAGTACACATACATCTTTCATACTCACATATTTGTAATGTTTTTCCTTCTTAAGATGTCAATATGCTGTCTTTTTATATGCTGGAAGACACATCATGAGTGAAAGGAACAGTGAACACCATAACTGAGCATTTCCACCTCAAAACTGCAGTGGACCAATGACAGTGTCAAAAACATGTATTCACACAGCCAGTGCTTCATATGTAACAAACCTCAGGAACCAATCCCGTCATCGTGCAGGGTGGGGCTTTTTGTATTATTCTTCTTTCATGTCGAGTAATTTACTAGGTCGAACATGTATGGCTGAATTACTCCAATATTACAACTTGCCATTGTGTAGTATAGAGTAATTTTACAGTATTTATGCAGCCTCCTAGGTGAGCTGGTGTGCTCAAGCTGTGAGCTGCAGTGCATGGGGAGGGGTGTGTGGAAAGAGAGGCAGGGACTTCAGAAATGTGCACATTCTACAGGAAGCCACAGTGTAGAGTTACATTTAAGCCATTTTAAGGCTGGAAAGAATTATTTTCATGGAAAAAAAACTTCTTAATACGCAGGAGGATGATAGGAGGGGGACTTTCTTGCATTTATTATCTCCTCAAAACAGAATCAATACATTAACATGTTCCTAAGCTCAACAGCACACAGATATCATTCATCATGACCCAGCAGTGACCTACGTACGTGCTTAGCTGCTGGATAGATGTCTTGATACGGTGGATCTCCTCTGTGAGCCGGCGGTCCAGAGCCCGCTGTGCCACTGCCTCAGTATGCAAAGCCTTTAGACGGCGTGGGATTCGATCTAGCAGGGACTGGTAGCGCTGTCTGAACAAACACATGATATGCTTGGAAAAAAGGCCTCCTGGGGTCATTACTGGAAAAGACATTTGCAGAATCATGCTTCATTTTATGACTTCTTGGTTTTATTTTTTGGTTTTAATGCTTGTAAGGGTCATGCAACTTCCTGAACAAGTGGTGAGGTTTAACCATTTAGATGCAATCCCAATGTGTTGGCTGCTAACCTGAGTTTTGCCAGCAGTTGTCCTCTCTCAGCACAGCCCACGCTGACCTGCCTGATCAGTTCATGGAAAACAATGTTGTAGATGTTCTGCTCAACTTTCACCAGCTCAAGCAAACCTTCCAGCTGTAAGACAAATCATACTTTCATACATGTACACACTGTTAGGCTATTCTTACTATAATATCTGACCGCTTTTGTTTTCATATACTAAGAAATATCTCTCAATGTGCCTTGATTATGACATTCATGTTAATGGTCCATTCTCTCTGCGCATTGTATTTTTATGAGGAAAGATATATCCAGATCTGTACAAAAGCAGCACAGAAGCCTGATTAACTGAGCCTTGAGCAAATTCACTGCTCTTGTTGGTATTAATTTGTTGCATTAACGTTATCTTTTAGTTACCAGCACCCATAACCTTGCAGTACTTAATGCACACCAGTTTTTTTCTCTGGTCTATATGCGTCATAAACTTTAGCCGTGTCAGCAATAGAGGTATAGAACAACTTATGTCAGTCTGTGTGCCTACTTGGGAGAGCTCAGTCAGCTCCTCACTCTGCTGATCCACTCCAGCCTTCTCCAGCATGTCGTCCATCATCCTCATCAGCTGGACCACTTCCAGTCGGCCACTGGGCTTCCTGGACACAGAAAATACACACAAATCTTTATCATTACATATTTAAGGTCTCCCTTGCTGACATTAAACCATTATCTTACCAGTATAATGGTACACAATACTATTGCTTCTTACGGTGAAGCTGTTTTATTGGTAATTCAGGCTACAAAATCTCCCAGTGAAGATTACTCAACCAAAACTTATGTGTCAATTACATTAAATCATATTATTGAACTCACAGTGAAGGTAGGACCCGAAGCTTCTGCTCATCATCCTTCAGCTGCACTGTGAATGCACTGAGGAAGAGAAACAACAAAAGAGTTGACGCAAAGCTCCACTTTGACAGTGATAACATCAGGCTGCACAGTGAATAGGGAATGAGTGGATTGAGGATAATGAAGCTCACTCTTCATAGAACTCAAGGCTCTGTATCCCTTTGTTTTTCACAATGTGATATTCTTCTGGGATCAGACTTTCTGAGACGCTCAAGTTCTGAAAGACAGAGTGACCATGATTATCACCTCTCACTGTATACTCGTGTACAAGTACACCGATCAGCCACAACGTTAAAACCATTGACATGTGAAGTGAACAACACTTTTTATCTCATTATAATAGCACCTGGCATTGGGTGGGATATAGTAGGCAGCAAGTGAACAACCAGTTCTTGAAGCTGGTGTTTTGGAAGCAGGAAAAATGGGCAGCCTAAGGATCTCAGTGATTCTGGTAAGGGCCAATTTTGATGGCTGGGTCAGAGCATCTCCACAAAAGCAAATGTTGTGGGGTGTTCCAGGTATGTAGTGGTTAGTGCTACCTACCAAAAGTGGTCCAAGGAAGGACAACCGGTGAACTGATGACAGGGTCATAAGTGCCCAAGGCTCACTGATGTGTTTGTACCGCAGAGGCCCTGTTGTTTAATCCCACAAAGAGCTGCTATAGTACAAACAGTTAGAAACTTTAATGCTGACTGGGATAGAAAGGTATCACAGCATCGGAGTTTACTACATATAGCCACAGACTAGTCAGAGTGTCCATGCTGACCTCTGTCCACCGCCGAAAACACCTACAGTGATCACATGATTGTCAGAATTAGATCAAGGAGCAATGGAAGAGGGTGGGGTGGCATGTAGAACCACATTTTCTTCACCTTGGGAAGAGATGGCAGCAGGATGCAATCTGGGAAAAAGGCAAGCCAGCAATGGCAGTGTGATATTCACAATTCTTCTGGGAAACCTTGGGTCCTGGCCTTCATGTGGATGTTAATTTGACATGTTAATAATAATAATGCACCCTACCACACTGCAAATATTATTAAGGGATTGTTTGAGGAACATGATAAAGGCTCTCAAGTGTTGAGTTGGCCTCCAAATTCTCCAGATCTCAGTCCAAATGAGCATCGGCGGGTTGTGCTGCAAAAACAAGTCTGATCCACGGAGGTCCCACTTTGAGGCTTACAGAACTTAAAGCGTCTGCTGCTAATGTCTTTGTGCCTGATACCACAGGACACCTTCAGAGGTGTGTGTAGTCTAGGCCTTGATGGGTCAGACTTTTTTTGGCAGCACAAGGTAAAGACTTACACAATGTTAGGCAGCTGGTTTTAGTGTTGTGGCTGATCAGTGTAGCAATATGGCAATACATCTTGAATTTCTATCTAAAGTAGGTATGGTCCTTTCAACAAATATACACTACGACAAAGAAACTGTTACAAGCACATTTTCAACTTTTGAACAAACTTCAAAGTTACTATTATACTGCCGAAAAGAAGTACACACAATAGTTTGAATCCACAAGGTATCCCTTTTGTTCTCCTCCTTTTTTCCTCTTTTGTGGCTTCGTCATAAGCTGCCTATCAGGCAGGTTATGATAAATTAAAAATGTAAATTAAGGACAAGCACATTCTGAGGCACTCTGTATTTTTGCCATAAAGGTGAACAGGGTCAAAAGGCCAGGAAGTCAAAATAGGTCAGATGAGACAGCTTACTTGTGTGTCTCCATTGCTATTCTTGTCAGTCACTGGTGGGAGGGGTGTTGTCTTCCTCTGCGTTACCATGGCATCACACAGGAATGAAATATCCCTGTATCAACCATGAAAAAAGAAAAGAGAAGATGCTCCTTAGGCTCCTTAGTTCATCCTCTGATTGCATAAAGACACATTTAAGTCTTTGTGAGACATTTCACCCTAATTTTAGATTATCAAAAAACACTGCTTTTATCTAAATAAAAGGGGGGGCAGTGGTAACGCAACAGGCTAAGCCCCCAGACTACTGATCAGAAGTTCGGAGGATCAAACCCTGGCCACTGTTGGGCCCCTGAGCAAGGCCCTTAACCCCTGACTGCTCCCCGGGCGCTGCACCGCGGCAGCCCACTGCTCCTGCTACTAATATGTATAGTAGGATGGGTTAAATGCAGAGGTTGAATTTCCCTAAGGGAATAAATAAAGGTTACATTAATATTATTTTATTGTTTTATACACAAAGTCTGATTTAGAACATGTTTAGTGAAGAACGTTTTCTTTTAATTTTAGTTTTGGTTATTCCAGAAATATCTAATATGTCATAGAGGCTTATTTATTTTTTGAAGAAGTTTTAAAGTTGTCCCCTGCCTTGCCACTAGATGGAGATCTGTGTGTGAGAGTCTGACCGAGGCTAGATGGATGTTTTGTTAGTCAGCCTTTGGGTATATCACTCATTTTCAAAGTG
>OMNN01042222.1:0-13201 GCA_900302755.1 Chromis chromis
CTTACAGAAAACCTTCGATATTGGAATATATAGTGTATGTTCAAAAATAAGGCAAAGAAAATTATAAGCATCATTAACAGAGAGAAAAAAAGTGACCTCTTCTTATTTAACAGAAAGAACCAGTTTTTCTTTTTTCCTAAAAGAAACTAAATGAAATGTTACACCTGGGCCCGAACTGTGAGTCAACACATTATTGTGTTGAAGACATCATTATCATTTATTGACGATGAGTTTCTGAAGGTGCATCAATGATTTTTGGTTATAAATTCTTCTTATCACTTTATACATGGCAAAACATATAAACCTTTAACAGCCGAAATTAACCTTGAGAAATGTGTGACTAAGATAACTGTTTAGATCAGCGTGTCTATAACTCACTCAAAGTAAACAGCGTAGACAGTCGCCACACCAAACAGAGATCTGTTCTTGAAGGAGTACGAGGCTGAGGTGTCGTTAGCTGCGTCCCACAGACAGCGGCTGTCGATCTGCATGCTCTGCCCGGTGAGCTGGCCGATGTGGACCAAGATGACAATTTTATATCTGGGGATCATTAAGTCCTTCAATCGGGCTCTTATCACCTGAGAGATAAGAAGCCAATGAGGACAATGAGCCTGAATAAGGCAGGAATTTAAGTGCATTCAGAAAGAGTCTATTTTTGTTTACCTCACATATTGTTTTTGTCATTTTTTGAGACCACTCTACTTCATATCTCTCCTCTTGGAGGTAACTGGTGAGAACATCCTGAAGTATGTCTGTGATCGCAGCCACAGAGAAGCGCTTATAAGGTCCTGTCGTCCAAAGAACATAAAACAACAATCTCATGATGAACAACACTAACTTCATGTGTAATACTTTGGATAGTAGGGTAAAAAAACAAACAATGTAAGTGCAATTTGTGCAATTGTTTAATGTGCAAACGATTAAGATTAATCTTAACATCAAATAATACTGTAGTTTTATTAATGCTCATTTTTTAGATGAACCAATAGTACATATATGTATATATGTTTTTTTCTTATCTTATCTTAGTGTATTATATGTCTATAATATCTTTTTCACTTCTGCATGCAAACACTTCTGTTTTTTTTATATTCTTAATATTATTTTATTCATACTATCTGCTTTTTAACTGTTTTGCACCAACAGACCAAGACACATTTCTTGTAAACTACTTGGTAATAAATGTGATTCTGATATAGTACTTTAGTAGTTTGAGGACAACATTTTACCTCTAAACACGGGGTTTCTGGAGTCAGAATAAAGTATATACTTAGAATAGAATAGAGTATAATAGAATAGAATAGAATCAGAATCAGATTAATTGCCAAGTAATTTTTACATTACAAGGAATTTGTGCTGGTCTGTTGGTGCAAAACAGTTAAGAAAGCAAAGGCAGGAGTGTTTGCTTGCAAAAAATATTATATACATATATATACACTAACTTATGTACAGACAAACTGTTCGTCAAGTGGCAGTAGTGCATGATGAGTGCAAAATAAGCAGTTGTGTAAGTGTCACGGGGGGGATATGTGAGGGTCAGTGGGGGTCAGGGGGCTTGTTGATGAGACCGGCTGCAGATGGGAAGAAACTGTTCTTGTGGCGTGAGGTTTTGGTCCTGATGGACCGCAGCCTCCTGCCAGAGGGGAGTAGATGAAGAAGTTTGTGTCCGGGGTGGGAGGGGTCAGCTACAATCCTCCCTGCTCGCCTCAGGGTCCTGGAGGTGTACAGGTCCAGGAGGGGTGGGAGACTGCAGTCAATCACCTTCTCTGCAGAACGGATGATACGCTGCAGCCTGCCCTTGTCCTTGCCAGTTGCAGCAGCGTACCAAATGGTGATGGAGGAGGTGAGGATGGACTCTATGATGGAGATGTAGAAATGCACCATCATAGTCTTTGGCAGGTTGAACTTCCTCAGCTGCCACAGAAAGTATATCCTCTGCTGTGCCTTCTTTGTGATGGAGCTGATGTTCATCTCCCACTTGAGGTCCTGCGTGATCACAGTCCCCAGGAAGCGGAAGGACTCCACAATGTCAACCCGGGAGCTGCACAGGGTGATGGGGAGAGTGGGGCTGCGTTCTTCCTAAAGTCCACCACCATCTCCACGGTCTTTAGAGCGTTAAGCTCCAAGCTGTTCTGGCTGCACCAGGTCACCAGACAGTCTCCATCCTGTAGGCGGACTCGTCACCACCAGAGATGAGTCCGATGAGAGTGGTGTCCTCTGCAAATCTCAGGAGCTTGACGGAATACTTTATTGACCCCCCAAAATTCTGTAAAACTAGTCAAATGAAATAAATTCATATTGGAGCCCACATATGACATTTTAGATGTACTGTATCTGACACAGAACCCCAGTTGTACTATGCTGCTGTGGTGCAAAGTGTTGTGGTGCATTAAGGTGACTGTTATCTCACCCATCTGGTACGTATTCTCCATAGTTATAGGCATCCGAGTGTTGTCATCCTGGTGCAGTTCATCAATGCACGACATGGTGCTTATAGAGCCGAAAGACAAATGCCAGAAGAGTAGTACAACATATGCACACTGTGGTTGACTGAACTCCACATAAATACTAATTTAAACATACTGTGTTGGGTTTCTGAATTGCTGTGACAGATATAAATAATTAACATGGCTGACAAGAAATGTAAGAATGATATAAGGTGGATATTAGTTAATATTCTTGGTAAAGTGTACTCACTCCTTCATCCTGAATGTTGTGTCTTTGCCTCTGGCTGCATAGCTCCCCTCTGAGGGCAGCTTCACTGTCCTCTTTTTTCGCACCTTTTCTCTCACCAGCTTCCACATCACAGCTTCTTCTGTCTTTAACTTGCGTGAAAACCTAAATATACTGATATTTACTCAAGTGTATGCAGTTGTGTGTCCAGTGGATTACTACAGTAACTTTGAGATACAACACTGTGCAGAAGTTGTAGACACGAAAAGTTCGGAGGTGGTCAAAATAATGAAGAAATAGTTTTTATGTATCATTAGACTTCATACAGAGTGCAGTAAACAAAACGAGAAAAAACAACAGTTCATAAACCGTTTCACAGTACTGGAGGTTAAACCAAAACTAGCTAAACTAGCCTGTAAGAGCTGCGTTAGCTCGTTTGTATTTTAGTGCTACGCTAACTGGATTTTTTTTAAAAAGGCTTAGTAAATAAAAAGTAGAGGACACGTCTTGTCAAAATGGGTCATACAGAAATAATACGGAGTGAAATTTGAGCCGTTTTTTTTTTACCGGTTTCAGGAGTTCTTGAACCGAGTTGAACGAAGTAGTCCCCACAGAGCTTGGTGTTGTCCTGGCAACATGAACCAGGAAGTGGGAGTAGTTTCTTCGCATCTTGCTGAAATCTCGCGAGATGTACAAAAAGTTAATATTATATTGATCCTATACAGTTTTCTAAATGAGTTTTTGATTAATTTTGCCTCACTCAACTTCAACAGGGATAATAATCAGTAAAACAGTGACAGGGAATGCAATTATTATTAACCCTTAAGACCTTTTATAATCTAATCTAACCTTTATTGATCCCCTTGGGGAAATTCATTCTCTGCATTTGACCCATCCTATTCAAAGTTAACCTTAACTATACATACTAGGAGCAGTGGGCTGCCGCGGTGCAGCGCCCAGGGAGCAGTCAGGGAATCAGGGCCTTGCTCAAGGGCCCACAGTGGTGGTGACTGGGACAAGCGGTCACTCTCACTTTCCCACCTCAACCGCTTGTCAATCCGGGGACTCGAACCGGGGACTCGAACCGGCGACCCACCGGTTATAAGTTCGCTTCACAAACCACTAGGCCACCACTGCCCCCTCAAAGTGTTATGTTCATGTTTTAGAACAAACGAGAGGGAGATCCATGCTTCATATTTCCTCTTCTTTATTACCAAGTAAAACAGGTATTACATTATATTGACTTTTTTATATATTTACTTTCAAAATCTTTGGATGGGAAATTTACATGAAATGTTTGCATATTCTGATTCTAACGCAGTGAAAGAATACAGCCAAAAAGTTGTAGAAAAAATAAACTTACAGAAAACCTTCAATATTGGAATATATAGTGTATGTTCAAAAATAAGGCAAAGAAAATTATAAGCATCGTTAACAGAGAAAAAAAAAGTGACCTCTTCTTATTTAACAGAAAGAACCAGTTTTTCTTTTTTCCTAAAAGAAACTAAATGAAATGTTACACCCGGGCCCGAACTGTGAGTCAACACATTAAAACATTCTATAAAACGTGATGTCCAAACACATATGAACATGTGGCATGAGGCAATGAACTGTTTGATGAAGAAGAGTGTGTTTCGTGTGCGAGTCAAACACAGGAGAATGTCAAACACCTATATCAGATGCATGGAATGGGAATATCAATGGACACATGCCAAATTTATTGACGATGAGTTTCTGAAGGTGCATCAACAGCAAAAACAGAGAGGGGAGGCTTAAGTGAAGGCAAGAAAGTCTCCTCTCGTAGCACAATTATACAATAACACACGCATCATGACCTTATTGAAATGGACAGATCGGTATTGCATTGATAAGACTGGTGATGGGGAAAAATGCAGATTTCATGCGGCACCGTTTTGGAGTTATTCATCAACAGTAACACTTCTTTTTTTTTCTTCTTTTTTTTTGTACAAGAAACCCGCATGTAAAAACACTAGATGGACGAGAGTGTTGACATGTGCGTCGTTACGTAGAACCAAATGCATTATGGGTGCTGACATCAATAAACCAAAGGACAATCACAGACACATCCATATGCCCAGAGAAGTATTTGAAACATAGCTTTCTATATACACTTTTTACACTTAAATATTGCTATTAGAAAATGATAAAACATTTATTCAACATGGTGGAAAAGGAAGAAAATAAAGCAGGAACATAAATAGTGCTGTCTTCTTGATAGACACTTATTTTCGTTACTCTGCAGCGTCCCCCCCGAATATTCCTCCTCAAGACCTCCGTCAAAGATCACGGTCAAAGGAATTGGCCGAGTTTTTTTAAGCAGCATCAAAGGCAACTCCTACAATCGTCAGCCCAGGTCCCTCTGCATCTCTCTGGAAACGTAAAGGTCCTTTTCCTCAACGTATGGCACTCTCACGTCTGGCTCTGTATGTGTCAAGCATCTTAAGGGCTTTTCAGATATAATAACGGCATAAATCACCCAAACTGTTCCAGCCAAAGTAGCAGCTTCTCTCCTTTTCACATCACCTCATTACAATTCAACTTCACCAATAAAACACCACCACAAACACCACTTATGTTCTGTAATGTGAGAACTTTGAGGCATCTCAGCTGGGGCTGTCACGAGCTCAGATTTTCACTACACTATTAAAAGAGTTCACAATAATGATGTTATTGTGATATCAATAGAAAATCTGACAAAAAAAGAGAGTGTCTTGCTCTCGTTGTCTCCTACGACATGATTTTGCGTGTTAGTTACACGATGAGGCAGCAGCTGGCTAGCTCGTTACTGCGTCTTCTTCTTTTTTTCTGTTTCATGACGGGTGGCAGCCAGCATTAAGGTGCTCTACCACCACCTGCTAGTCCACCAGATAGAACTGGCACTGGATTATTTACGGTACTAATATATGTGCATTATTAACATGGTTTTAATATTCAATTTTAATCCCTGTTTATCACAACACCCTTAATTTCAACATTGCACTTGCCCATAGTGGAAATGTAATGCTTTTGTTCTTCACCTGGTCAAACTGACACAACTACTCCTAGTAGTGTTAAAGGCTGCATGTGTTAAAGTATGACATTATGCATCAATCCTGAGCTCAGATAAAGATATTTTGACAGCACATAAGAAGTTATTCACTCGCTCACTTTTGTGCTCAATAAATACGTCTGTGTGTTTGCTATTAGCCACATAACCCACAATGACAATCAATCATAACCGCCAACTGGAAAATCCTAACAGTGATTTCTGATGTTTTGGCTGTTTTGTCTCCAATCAGACTGCAAGTAGGATTATCTGTTTCTATTGTTGTATTCAAATAGTCAAATAGTCAATAGTGGAAAATACCACAAGGTCAAGAAAAGACGTGAGGGAGAATTCATTAAGGACAACTGCAGCGAATAGAATCTGCCAGCACGTAACACTATGCTGCTTAAACATGCGATTATGGATGTTTTAGTTGTGGTTCTGCTGTGCATGTTGCAGCATTATCTTCCTCTCTTTTGTAAAGGATAGACCAGTGTATGCTCTGCTAAAGGAAATAAGAAAGGAAGCATGAAAGCTCCTTTTCTTAGCATTTAGAGAATTCGATCAGCTCTTATCACGGCTGCCGCTTAGATATTTTTAGGTCATTTCACTCAGTTTGGAACCTTCCTAAATAAAATGACTAATACACCACAACCTAGGAAAGTGAAAGAAGCACTGAGGCTACGCTGATCAGGCACAACTACACAGAAATACTTCAGTCAGCTTTGGTTACATATTTAGTTTTATAAACTATTTGATACTCCTTTTGTCTTTTTTTGGGTACTAGAGGTAAAAAGAAAAAAATTATGGTATTTATCGCCTAGTTAGAAAACTGTTTCCTATTAACACGTCAAGTAGATGCAAAGCAACATAAGCATTCATTTGGAGTCGTGTTATTGTAGACTTATGCAGAAAATGCTAAGCAAGCAAACAGATTTACTGAGCACAGAAATTACCTCAAATTATCTTGTCCTAATCTCTCTGCAAAATATAGCTCATGTGCCAGAAGAAAATGGTCATGACCTGTCATCAAAATGTCCCATCAAGAGCTCAGGATTGAGTCACAAATATGAAAAGCACCTTAAGACTCAAAGTGCTGATGTTCAGGTTGATTTAAACTGACCAGTCACCTTTAAATCACAAGACTGATAGAGTCGGGTGTGAAACTTCCAAAGCTGTCTAAACAGAAGAATATGAACCTGATTACTCTTGGTTTTAAAATGCGTTTTGGTGGTTCAGACACAAGTGGACACATAAAACAGATCAGTGAACGTCACTTCTGCTAAAAGGTCAAAAGGCCCTGCACACAGTTATTATGTCAGTCTGTCACAAGTCAAGCACCAGATTATTTTTGCGTGGGCTCGCTGAGAAAACAAAAATGTTTCAAGAACTAATTTACAGGTAATTCCAACTGTCCTTAGTGATTTTCAAAAGAGCACTGGACAACAACCAGCACGTCCTGCACTGATGACAAATTTTCCTGATAGGATGCGTTCCAGACAATTTCGGTAAGTGGTTTAAGTTGTAAGATAACAGTGTGTCTTGGAGGTTGTTTATAATGTATTTAGCGCTGTCCACTTGTGATCAGATTGCCCAGGACATATTTTTTTAAAACCAAGTGTAAACAGGATCTGAATTCTGCTAGAACAACAACACATGGTGGAAATGAAAATCTGATATGAGGTGGCAGTGTAAATCAGATGTTACCATGTAGCCAATCATTTATATTCAGAGCAAACCTATACTACACTTTTCCCTCCATTTTCTACTCTTTTCCACCTCGTTTAAGATTGTTCTACTATTAAATCCTCTATTCACATGATCTTTTACAGTGCATTTGCAGTGACAACCAGTTAAACGAAACAAACTGAAATGAATAAGGCTGGATCACTGAATGAAATCCACAGTTATTTTTAACAAGAACAAAGAACCGGGGTTTTCCTATGTTTTACTCCATGTAAGCTTGCGAGTGTTCCAAGTGCACAAAACTAATGATTCGTATTTACTTGCATAAACTCAGCAACAGTCAGTCTACTGAATGTGGTGTTAAAAAGTCAAATATCACCTTGTCTGTGTGTTAGGATCTGTTATTCTGCTAAATCTCAATCATTAATTGTAATGGTTGCTAAAGATAAATTTTGAAATGCACTAAAACATGGGATGGATCCATAGTCTTCACAGTCAAAAGCCATTGATTTTCTTGGTTCTGTTCACAAACAGGTCCACTAATTATCTGCCAAATATTTCCCTGCGAAACAAAAGGAAACATGTCAGAGAGCGGAGAAGTTCAGCCTAAAATGATGTGTGTTTGTCAGCCGCAATTTGTGATGCTTTAACTGACCTGCAGCGAATCTCTTCTTGACCAACGATAGCCGATATCCAGTCCCAACCAGCTGGATGTCGCAACCCGACAGAGTGCTTCCCTCGCTGGTGAACTGGACCGCCAGCTGGGAGGGTTTACAGGGACCTTCTATCATCTGGAACCGGCCCAGGAGAGCCCCGACTCCTGCAGAGCACAGACAGTTCACATTTGTGTAATTATAACAATAATATTCATTAACAAGCATTAAAACTCCAGTCTCAAAGCAGAAAGTTGTAAACTGTAACTGAGTTTTTTAAATCCAGATCACAAAAGGGAGAATGACACTGACAAATGTAAATTAAGAATAAGTACTTGCCTCCATTTTCAGACCTGTGAGACAGGCTCGATAGTTTCCACTGTATCGTCTGTTGTTCTGGATTCCTTTATGAGGAAATATTTACATGTTACAGAGGACATGCAAGTCGTTTTTCTGTCCACAAAGGGTTTTTTTTTAGTGTTCATGGTGCAAACTGAAGACTGAAAACATCATCTCTGTTCATGGTGCATTTCTTTACCATACATTGGCCCTTGAGCTAGCGGCTACATACATTACATCACATTAAAATATAGACAGCATCTACAAGTAAATAGGTGGTACCAAGCCGATTTTTACTTTACAACAATAGCATCTAAACATTCCCCAATGTAGGTAGAAGGGTAGGACACTGTACTAGCTTGACCTTAGCTTCTCTACATGCAGAACCAGGCCTACATGTGAGGAGTCCTCACCAGGTGGCAGGTGGGATCATGGCCTGCAGCTTGGCTATGCCTCCATCCACAGGAACCAGGAAGTGGATGTTGTGAAGCGGCATGGGGGCGGCCATGGCCTCAGTGTTGTATTTGTAGTCTATTCTAAGGTCTGTGTTGGTGGCATCGCCTCGCCAGCTCACTGCCAGGTTCAGAGGAGTGGACTGGATCCCCTCCGCTGACACCTGAAGGGAACAAACCAAAAAGACAGTCGGATAAAAGAGACAGATTAACTGGATTATCTTCTTTTCTTCTTCCCACTCTCACATAAAGCTTTGACAGGTGAAGAACATGTTATATCCACAGTTTCTCCCATCTCAGCCACTTAGGCTTATAACTCCTTCAGAGGAGTCATAGGTGTCTTGGTGGCCTCATCACTAGTCTGTTTCATGCACGGTCTCTCAGTATTTGAGGATGGCCTGCTCTAAGCAGGTTTACACATGTGCCATATTATAGATATTACATTACAGATATATTATAGATGATAGATATTCAGTGACTTAAACTATCTCTTCAAGTATAACATATTGGCCATGATAATTGTGTAGTGAAAATCTGAAAGCAGATATTTGATACCTGATATTTGATCATATCCACGTTGTAGTACGTCGCCTGAGGCTTCTGTTCAGCCACTTTCTTCAGATGGCTCATCAAGTTTGGCATATTTACCCAGAACTCCTTGGTGTCTACACTCTCTGTTATGGAATCACTAAGGGATGAAAGCAACATATTCGATTCAGGCAATCTCAGCTTCAAGTAGCACTATGAATTATGTGAGCATAATAATTATATACTCACGTATGTATTACAAAAACAAATACCATCTGTTCTATCGTAAGTGTTTGCCTGTAATGTTATTCTCACCAGCAGAGCAGCTGTGGGTTGGGGAGGACCTGCTCCAGTCGGCTGAAGTTGCTGATGCTAAAGGTGAGGATGGGTTGAGTTGGGTGACTGGCAAAGTGCCGAGTTATGCCTGCAGGGAAGGACAGCACCATCTCCCCTGTGATCTTCACAACACATCTGGGACAGAGAGAGAGAAAGAGCTCAGACTAAATAAAAACATACACTCACACATTCACTTTAGTATCAAAACTTTAAGGTCCATTCCATGCCGACTCACCAAACCCTCCCAGTTCATGTAACTGATTTTCTTGACAAGATTCATGTGAAAACTTTTATTACATTCATGGGACCATGAGGTCTTCTCCAAATACTAGTTATGAGATTTTGAAGGTTAGCGGTGTGAAACAGGTCACTTTTTTTTCTCAACGAAAAAATGTGTGTGATACTATACACTCACCGGCCACTTTATTAGGTAGATCTGTGAAATCTAATGTAATCCAATGTAACAATTCTGCCATGAATTTTACGTTTACAAAGTTTCTACATTTTCCTTCTTTTTGTTCTTTAATGCAAAGTATTGTACTTAACTAAATAACACTCAATTTAAAATTGAAAACAGCCTCTGGTATCTTAGTTTTTAATTTCAGCATCAATCCATGCATGTCAGAACATTAGTAATGTTGGCCTACTTGCTGGGGTCAGCGCCTTTGAAGTAGGCATTGATGGTTTCTGTGAAGGCAGCTGCCACTGGCAGAGTGTCCTGCGGCCCCATGGTTAGTGGACTGGGTCCTCTGGAGCATCCTAAAACACACATCAGCACAAAGATATTTTAAAAGATCTACATGTAAACTACGTCTATTCTCCTAAGTTATATCTATCTGCCTATAAGCTGAGGCATGGAGGATAGAAAAGGAATAAAATAAAATAAAAAAAGCAAACAGATTAAAGCAACACTGAACCCTCGGTTATGAATTTGGATTCTAGATGAGTGAGCAGGAGATGGGATGGGGACGGGCTGCAATACTCTTGTGAACACAGCCGGTAAAAAACAGGGCAGGTTTCTGTCCATGCACTGGTGGAACTACAGCAGCACTGAGGCTCAACTCACCTTCAAAAGCTAAATAAAACCTGCCGTGGTCAAACCATACCAGAGGCTGAGAGGCCTCTGAGTGAGACATGAGGAGGAGAGAATCATGGAGAGGGACAGACTGTGAGGTGAGGACACGATGATGAGCGACAGACAACATGTGGACTCAGACTGAGATGTGCAGCTACAGTAAAGAAAAGCACAGCTGGTAAATACCTGTGGTGGACATGTTGAGGTCCCTTCCTAAGGTTGGAGTGGACGCTGCACTCTGCGAGGTAATGGAGGAGATGGAGGAAGAGCTCTCAGCCCGGGCCAGAGGGGCAAAAGGCGGCGGGCTGCCTGAAACCGGTGGACTGAACGGCCGAGTCTGGAGACAAAACGACATACACTGATCAGACACAGTATATCAAAGTATGTGTCAGTGTAGTCGAAACATAAAACACAGCACACTAGCAAAAAAAAGAAGACTGATGCTTTCTTTGAACACTGAACACATAATTAATAATCAGTTTTTTTATTTAAACATCAAAAGAGAAAAGAAGAAAGGACAGGACAGAGTCAAAGAAAAGGAACAGGGTTTCACATGTACCAGGTCTGTGATTGGTTTCCCCGGGGGCAGCTTTGGTCGCGAGGACGGACGGGGAGGAGGAGGTGGAGGAACTGGGCTGCCTCGAGACTGAGGCGTGGCAGGACGAGCTGGAGATGAGGGGCCTGCGGTACATACCAGTGTCTGTGGTTAGCACTGCCTTCAGATCACAGTGAGACAGATTTTTATTTAGCTCCCACATTAGCGGCCTCCTTGCTTTGGGCCTGTTCAGCTCAGTAATGCTGCGTTTGGAAAGAGTGGGCGCCTCTGTCTGGTTCTGGGATGAAAGAAAGGTGTTGTGGTTCTGATTCATGCAAAAATGTGTGGCAAGAATGTACCACCTGATACCTCTATTGATACAAAGAATGCTGCACTTTAAATTAAGGTCTGATGTGTGACGCCCATCATCCATAATTAACACTGAAAGGCTCGTATACTTTCTAATTGTGCAACAAAATCATTTACTACTCAGCTGCAGTCTCTTCTTTGTATTTGTTAAATTGTGCATACACATTTTGTAGCATTATATTACAACTATGTCTCTCCCTTTATCATATTTCTGGAGGTACTGGATCTCCTACTTAAACTGTTATGCACTACAGGAGAATCTCATAAAATTAGAATACAGTTGATAGAGTTCAACATTTTTTAACAGACATTGCTCAAAGTGAAGATTTTTATATGTTCTAGACTCATTAGACATAAGCTAAAATATTTCATGCCTTTATTTGTTTCTACTTTAAATTATAACAGCTTACAGCTCATGAAACTCCCCCAAAACCAATCTCAAAATATTAGAATATGTCACAGAGGACCACAGAGATGTCAATCATGGACCCCTAGACATTCCCACACAGTCCTGAGAAGAGATCTAATCAGCTACAGTAGTAAATATTCTAATTATATGAGATACACCTCTACATCAAAGAAATATTGTTGTTGTTATTTTACTATCACAACACTAGAGGTCAGTAAAAGCCCCATTTACTCAAAACTGTCTCACAATTCCATGTTTTTTCCTTTGAGGGACACACTTAGTTATTATGTAATGCCAGATTACTCACCTATCTGAGAGCCACTTCTATCTGTACAGAAACCCAATCATCACTTACACACAAAAGCAGAGTAATATTGATTTTACTCCCTGCTTTAATGAGCTCTGTAGACTATTTGGATTGTGTTTCTGTCCAAACTTTGGCAGAAAACTGTCAGATGGTTGCTAAAATTACCGACAAATTCATGCTTTGAATTTCGGCTGTGATGATTGTGTTAAATTATCTTTCTTTTTCTGTGTGATTTCAATAATTATTCTTATTTAAAAGTGAGTAATCACACTTGCTGCACAGTAAAAGCAGTCCAAATAGACCAGAGTACTCACTGCTGCCTGAGTAGGGCCCCGGGGAAGACATAATAGACCTGTAGGTGGTGGGAGGAAGAGGAGGAGGCGTTCCCCTAAAGCTTGGCGTCAGCTCCCTGGGTGAGCCCACGAAGTCCGGTATATCATCTCTCAGGTATGAACCCTCCGGAGTCCTCTTTCCCCCTAGGACCAGAGGAGAGATGACCCCTGCCCGAGGCGACCTCCGCTCTGCTGGCAGAGGAGGCACAGGGCTGATGGGGGCTGGAGAGGAACAGTACTCTGCAAACTGCAGCACCTCCTCGTCGATGGCCTCTTCATCGAGGCATAAAGGAGGTGAACAAGAGGGGGAGAAGTCAGGGGGCAGTGGAGGGGCAGGTTCGTCTGGAGGAGGAGGTCCGAGCACGATGGAGGGGGGAGAGTCTGGTGGGGTGAAGGGAGGAGGAGATCCAGGGGAAAACGGTGGAGGGGAAGGCGGGGGTTCGTTTGGTGGTGGACCAGGA
>OMNN01042222.1:13329-39809 GCA_900302755.1 Chromis chromis
GGAGGAGGCCGGTCGTCAGTGAAGGTAACCCATCTGGGGGACACTATTTCCTCGCTGGTCCTGGGGCTGTCCATGGGGCCGAACACATCGTCCAGGTCGGGGGCCGGGGAGCCTCGGTAGGAGGCGGGGGAGAGGACGTTCAGGTAGATGGGGGCAGAACTACGAGTTGCCCTTCCATTGGGTAGATCAGCTGTACAGAATGTGAAGGAGCATTAAAATCACAACCAGATTTATGTGAATGGCTGATATACAATAAGAGATTAAATACTAATTTACCAGCAGCTTCTGAAGGATAGCCATAGTGACTTCTTGATGGAATGTTTTTTGGAGGAAGCGGAGGAGGAGCTGCAACAAGGGCAACAGTTCAGCACTACAGCAAACACAGACGACTGATGTGATTACTATTAAACATTAATAATTATATCCAATTACAAGTACAGCAAAGACAAGGTGAGGTTCACTCATTTCACCTTACCTCCTGTTGGGAAACTTCTGCTCAGCTGGGATTCTGACCGTGGTCTAGAGTCTCCCCACATGTCAGCAGGGACCACTGCAAATGAATTTGAAAAAAAAAACAAAAAAAACAATCAGTACCACCTTCATAAAGTGAATGTATTCAATTATGTGAAATTACATCCTATGAAAAGAGGACAGACCATCATATCTGGCATATTTGCTCTCTGAAGGCAGCCCGAAGAAGGCAGGAACGTTCTGCGATAGCCTGTCACTGCAAAAGGAGACAATCAGAAACAACTGTTACGCAACGAATGTCTGCAGCAGAACAGTAACATACAGTCTCAATTAAAGGGGTATTCACTGTAATTTGCTAGAACCGACCGACCTGGGCATCTCGGGGGCAGGACTGGGTGTTGGGGTGGAGCGTCGGGGTCTTGCGATCTCCTCACCTGTGAGAAACAGCAAAAACTCAACTGCTGCTCTGGTGCACTTGGAATTTTTAGACACTAAATGAAGATGGTGAGCAGGGTAAACAGTTTACCTGCTAAGCATTAGCATGTTAGCATTGTCTGTATAACTATATAGCTATTTAGGTCAAAACTAGGGATGCACGATATTTGATTGGACATGTTTTTTCCACCAATTTGCACAGAACCAGTATTAAAACTGAAGCTGATATCACCATGCACCCCGAGTCAAAACAATGTTAATAGAGTTGAAAAAGCTAATTCCAAATAGATATACTTACAGGATAAATTCCTTTTGATCAGCCCCTGCAAAAAAAATAGAATCCAAACATAAGATAATTAAGGATAGAGATTGACATTGTGGTATATTGTGAAAGTGTACACCTCAAACAGATGAACATCTTAGATTCAAGATGTTCTTTTTTTCATAAAACAACTAACAAACCAGTAAGATTAACTGGCACTTCACAGATAATATACACTGATCAGGCATAACATTATGACCACCTGCCTAATATTGTGTTGGTCCCCCTTATGTGGTCAAAAATGCTCTGAACCATTGGACAAGGACAAGAGGACGTATCAGGGTGTCTTATGGGGTCTGGCACCAGGACGTTGGCAGTGGATCCTTTGGGTACTCTGGCTTGTGCAGTGGGGCCTCTGTCAATCCAACTTGTTCCACTGCATCCTGGTGATGCTTGATCAGAATGGGGTCTAGGAAGCTTGGAGGTCAAATCAATATCTTGGGCCATTGTCATGTTCCTCAAGATGTTCCTGATTGTTTGATGTTTTTCCCATGTGGTGGGGTGAATTTTCCTGTAGGGGTAGACCAGTGACATTTGGGATTGTCACTTGCATGAGGGAGTGTGCTTGTTCTGGGACAATGTTTATTTGGGTGTCTAAGTCTCATCAACACTGATGCCAGAATCCAAGGTTTTCCAGCAGAACACCACATAGTACTAATATCATCAATGCTATTCACTTCACCTGTCATTGGTCATAATGTGGCTGATCGGTGTAGATGTTTTGCTTTACCTCATAAATTCCTGAGCAAATCTAATTTCTTAAAAGGTACATCCCTTCAGTCATATTAACAAATTATAGTTCTTAACAAATATGTATTTGTGTCAGAAATATATAAACATTTGTCACCATATTGTCATGTGTTCACTCAAGATTTTAAATCTTCTTATGAAATCCCAGTTGAGTTATCATTATTCTTATTGTGCTGTGTATCACTTTTACTTTCTACATTGCGCATTTTAAAACAGGTCAGACAGCAGAGATCAGTTGTGTTTGAGGCTGACAGCTTGGAAACAGCCAGCAGATGGAGTGAGTAACTCACCGGACTGCGTCTCTGAGACCAGCAAAAAGGAAGAGAGAACAGACCTGGGTCAGAGAGTGAGTGACAAATCAGTCAAATGGACACCAACTAAAACTGCACACACCGCATCTCTTTACTTCAACCGCAAAGCCTTAATAATGCAACACAAGGCCATAACACCCTGGAGATTATGTGGACAATATCACATTGAATGTAGCAGATCACTTGTAAGCACCACTGAGACCAGATCAATGGCTTTGGAGCTGCATGTGTGTTATGTTTACTTTGCATTATGTAACATTAGAGACGCTTTGCCGGACAGGGTTAAGTAAAGCTGTTGCTGAACGTGAAAAAAATGATTTAACAAAAAGTTTTCTCGAGGCCTAAAAAGGCACAAACACAGAGGGTGAGACAGAAATGTCATGCAGAAGAAAGAGGGAAGAAATAACTAATTTATCACAGGAGGGCACATTTTTATCAAGCATTTCCACCGAGTGGGCACATGCCATGCAATCTGTGTCGGTGGTGATGTGAAAATGCGTGACAAGCTTACCGGACTTCTCTTCTACAAGAGGACAGCAGATATGCGAGAAGAAAGAGACAAACGCAGAGAGTTAAACAGATTTAGCGACGGAGCTGATACAAATCAACAGCTGTGTTTTGTGCCCTTCAGAGCTGTGCAGCAAGAACAAGAGTGCTGATCAGCGGGCGCTCACCAGGGATGGAGAGAGTGCCAGGCCTCCCACTGAGGCTTTTAGCTCGTCCATTGATGGAGGGGCACACTTGGCACTGTCCGACACCAGCGGCTTGATCTTAATTTTGAACTTTTTCTTGCTGTCCTCGTCGTCCTCCGAGTCGCTGGAGGAGAAAAAGTGCTTTTCTTTGGAAGCTGGTGAACGCTTGTCAAGGGCAAAGTGGAACGAGGGTGATGCGCTTTACAAAAGATGGAGACTAATTCAACCTTCTGCAGGATTTAAGGCGAGAAGAGCGCTGCAGCGGAGGAGTGAGACATCCACTACGTCTTAGTCTGCTGTGTCCCACTTAGCAGTATCATACCTGCTGTAACTCACACTGCTGCTCGGCTAAATCATCCTGCTGATGGGATGTCTCCGTAGTGCCACCTCTCTATGATTCCAATTCAGACATACAGCTGCTGACACCTGCGGGAGCGACAACTTAAAATACCAGTGAACAGAGTGTCAGTGCTTAATGAGACTGTGGCGACTAGAAAGCCAATCCAAATGTGATGTGGTTCTGTCCGGCTGCCCCACTGCTCCTTTCTTCTTCTTTTTTTTTTTTGGCACTGCAAGGACACACACATGCGGGGACTATTGATTTGGCCTATTTAATGCTGAGAAGCACTCAACCACTGAGTCACTCAGCCAAACAGGTCAATAGTTTTGCAGGCGAAGAGTCCCCAGACCGCTCACTCAAAGGATATCATCACCCTCCTCACCGGGCCGGAGGCTGAAGCCCTCCTCGTCCACATCAGGAGAGGCCTGCAGAAGAGAGAGAGAGCAGAGAGGTGGCATTCATTTCTAGCCCATCATACGCTGTAACAGAGGCTCTGCTAAACTCTTCAGCGCTGCATAGAAATGCAGATTAGATTTCACAGATGTCTTGCCCGAGACGCTCAGCTTCCTGGCGGAGGCTCCTGCTGACTCACTGAATGTGCAGCTATCACTCTATTTGCACAGTTTACTCGGTAATTTTAAACCCCGCGTCACATGACACTGAGTGCAACAGCACAGTGAGTATTTCATGCCAGAGCTGCAGAGTGGCTGCTTGTTCAAAAACATAAAAACCGAAGGAGTTCGAGAAAAACCACGACGTAGATACTCACATATCTGTCCCAGTCGATCTCCCCGTAGAAACCATTGGGAGCCCCGTTGGCCTTTTTCTAGCAGCAAAAATGGAGATGGAATCATTATTATAAAGTATTAATTATGTCAAGCGCAAATTCTACATTTGTATAAACACATAATGAACACATATAAATACCATTATCCTTTAAAGCAGGGGTCTCAAACTGCATTCCTCGAGGGCCACAATCCAACATGTTTTAGATGTTTCCCTCTTCCTACACACCTGATTCAAATGATCAGGATCGTTATCAGGCTTCTGCAGAGCTTGATGATGAGCTGATCATTGGAATCAGGTGTGTTGGAAGAGGGAAACATCTATAACATGCAGGATAGTGGCCCTCGAGGAATGCAGTTTTAGACCCCTGCTTTAATGCCTCTTATTCCTGTACTGGCTGAGTTATCTCAATAACTGATTATAAGCATAGTTTGTTTTCTGGCTGTTTGATCTGTGCTGCATTTCTTGATCTGCTGCTAGACTTTCTTTTTCAGCATGTTAACCATCATTGCATCATGTCTTTGCAACTACTATGTAACTGTAGTTATGGATGTACCTGCAAACATGTCAGAGATTGTTCAGAACTGTGATGAAGTGTTTGCATGCCACAGTATCAAGGTTTCTACCACCGTAGCTCATATATCCAGGTTTTAAAAACCACCGTAAGGTGATTACATGTGCAACATATAACCATGTAAATACACACACTGATAAAAAAGGAGCTGTGTACAAAAAGTGAATTTGGTCAAAACATTTGAATGCAAGCATAGTTTACTGGAAAATATATGCCTGTTGACAGAAACAAAACAAGAGTTAGTCACATTTTTAAAATTCATTGTAAGTATGTAGGTCTGAGAGCAAGTAGTTGTTGAACCAGTCACACAGAGAATAACAAGTTATTGTTGCAGTGCAGTTGTTAGTTCTTTGTGTCTTTGCCTACAGCTGCGATTCACCCATGTTCTCTGGTTTGTGCTACAGAACATGCAGCCGTTGGGTAAAAACCATCATAACTTGCCTTGATTTAGATTAATTTATACTATGGTCTGCATGAATTTCCTTTAGTTTAATTTACTTACTCAGCTGTCAATTTAGAAAGTATCACACATTGTCTGTATTCCAGTTAAATTACTACAACATTTTAAAGCAGATATGGGTATGTTTAACACTTGCTGCTCTTACAGATGTCTTTTCCATTTTACAGTATCACTTCATGTATGAAGCAGTTGTTGATTAATGTATCATTACCTACACATATTTTTTTGCACATTGTCTTCATATTTCCATAAGATTTCCTTTTTTTTTTTTTTTTTTACTTCTATCTCACTGTTGTGTCATGTCTGTCAGCCATGTGAACCTGAGAGGTGTACCAAACCATTGGGGCTATCTTACCTAAACAGCGCATATTAACGCTGCACCTAGATTTCTCGTCATGTATCCATATGCATCTATTTTCAGGCTTTGCCCCCTGATGATTTGGGTGGGTGTCTGTCACCCCTCATCCTGAGTGAAGCCCCCTCTGTCTCCCCAAACACGCACGCATTCAAACCACGGCGATGACACACCATTCCAACAATTCTGTTCGAGACCATATGAAATGGGTCAGTGGAAGTCTCTTCATCTCCAGAATCACCATCATGGTTTTAGTGCTTGCATTTATCTGTCAGTCCTGTTACTCAACCCCACCTTCTTCCCCCTGACTCCTCGTCTCTCTGTGGAGTCCTGGAGTTCGCTCTTTCTGCTCTGACATGTTGTTTGTGTTGCCAGGCTGGGTTGCTGGGTTGCGAGGCGGTGCTGTCCAGCATGGCCCTGATGCAAGCCAACAACATCCCAGGCCAGAAGAAGATGATGTCATCCTTGGGTCAGGGGCACAGGTCCAGCCCTGACAGCCACCAAACACACTCGCAGCACAGCCACAACCACCATGGGCACCAGCTTCACCATGGACAACCCCACCACAGCCACATGGGCCATCCTTCAGCGGGAAGCTGTCCACCCCTGGTGAGAGAGATGACGTCCACAGCTCCATGTTCACCACAAGAGCGGCTTTGTTTATTTTTGCAAGGAGAAAAACAAACGGATAAGATCACAACTTTGCTTTCACAGATTAATTTAACTTATTAATTGACAGATATTGCAGCAGTAGAAGTCAACTTAACTAAATTTAAAACTCATAGACTGGATGAAGTTAACTCACTGGGACTCAAAAGGAAACATCAAATTCATTTTGCATTGGATTATATGATGTGATTATATACGATTACTTAATTGAATTCTACGTCAAATTTATGAGCACAATATTAATCTAAATAATTATATAAAGCTTAATTAAAGCACCAAATACAAGCACCCAACTAGCATGTACCACAAACAATTTATCACGTCTGTTTGCACTTCAAATACTAATATCTCTCTTTCATTTCCTTCAAAAGCTAATCAGAAAAGACGGTGATTATCACTCATCAAGGATGATTGATGTGAAGGACATGCAGGCAAACCAGAATATGCAACCCAAGAAGAAACACAAAAAATCTGCATCATCCAACAAAGTTAAAGTGGAGGTAAGGATGGTTAAAAAAAAAACTCTGTTTAAAGTCAAAAACTGCAAAGGCACACTGTTGCTATTACGTTCAGTTTTATCTAATTGTGATCATTTTTATAGCATTTGCTTCCACAAATTGACATGGATGACGACAGCTCTTTAAAAGTCCAGAAGAACTTCATCTGTGATCACTGCTATGGAGCTTTCAGGAGCAGCTACCACCTCAAGCGACATATTCTTACACATACAGGTGAGGAATAACAGCTTACCTCTTCAACTCTATATGGCCACTGTCCAGCCAGTGGACTTTTGCAAGGCTTAAGCTCCAATGTTGGTTGTGTATTGGTCTGAGTAACTTAAGCTTTTTTTCAGCTATGAATGTCAAAAGAGAGAGATTTTAATAACAGATGTGTAAGAGCAACCAATGAAATATGCACTAACTCCTGATAAATGATAATCGTTGGTCCAAACCTGTGGTTGTTTACAGGGGAAAAGCCATTTGCTTGTGACGCGTGCGATATGCGTTTCATTCAGCGTTACCACCTGGACAGACACAAGAGGGTGCACAGCGGAGAAAAACCGTACCAGTGTGATCGCTGTCATCAGGTTCGTCAGCCATTATTTTCAGCACAACTAATTAACAACACATGCCCTGTTTGGTTTTTATTTATTAGTCAGGATTTTTTAGCAATAAACAAAACCAACTGTTTACTGTCTTGTCTGAAGCACACGTCTTTTTTGCCTTGCTTCAGAATTTTTCACGGACGGACAGGCTGCTGAGACACCGACGACTTTGTACAGTTGGGATGAGCAAAGAGGACAACCAGTACTCCCAGGATGCATCTGGCCATCCAGCTTCCTGGAGCCCCTTACAGCCTTCAAACACCCGTCTGACTGTCTGACTCTCCGCTTCCTATAGAGACCCAACAGACAACAGCAGTCCGCAGCTCAGTAACACCACACACTGGAGTTACGACCTGAAAAGAGCCTAGCCCAAACAACCCAACTTTAGTTTGCTTTTGCCAGCTCATTCGTAGAGCTTGATAGTGGATTTTTGTGCTTTTTTTTAACTTACTGTTACATTCATAAAACAGGCAAAAGAGAATGGACTAGTTTACAATCTTGGACAACAGGTCATGGTATTATGGCAATAACTGAACTGAAAAATGCACACATCTCCTTTATTCTGAAAGGTTGCAGGTGATTTTTGGTATCGCTGCCCAGAGATTACAAGTATTTTTTAATTGCATGGACGGCCAGTGCATCGTGCAGCAGCTCTCAGATTTTATTTTGACCTGCAATCAACCCCAGGTCAGCCTGTTACTACACGTGGACATTTCACCAAAGGACACATACCATGTAGCATTTTAGTGTTGAAGTCCTACTTGTTTTGTGTTTCTTATGCTACTAATCATGTAAAAGCTACTGCTGATAAGCAAAAGGTCACAGCAGGCTTGTGGTGTGTGCTGGCTCAAGAACATAATTATCGATTTCTTAAAGACTGTAGGTAAATTTGATGTATTCTTTGATGACACTGATCTGAAAGGCAGTAATTGCAGCGCAACATTCAAAAAAGTAGTTTTTTACTTCATATACAAGATTGCCTTTTTTCCAACACATAAGTCTTAAATGGATTGTAATAATTTCTTATCTGCTATTCATCCTGCTGCTGCAACTACATGTGCAACCCTGTTGGGGATGTCTAAAAAATTGGCTGAAAAACACTAAAGGTTAACTAGATGCTCCTGAAATGTACATTTTTCCAGTAATCCTGGCATTAGTTAAGTTGTGTAGCGACTGTTGGCACACACATTCTCAGTTTTACCTTGTTTTAAAGGGTTTTGGTCCTGACTGTTAATACAGTGGAGGGCTGACAGGTTTTCTAGGAGCCCAGATTTTTTTGAAGCTCTTGAAGATTGAGCTTTTTCCTAATGTTAACTGGATGTTGGAATCACCTGTCCATTGCAAAAATGAGGTGTTTCCTGAAGTGCTTCTTTGAAAAGACCCTCCATATTCATCCATTGTGTTTATGGCCTCTCTTCCTAGAAACCACAGTATTGTTTTTGTTTTTTTCCTGTTTTGTTATCATAGATTCTTGTGACTGATTTCCATCCCTTCAAAAGTGTTTTCAGAATCGGAATCAGATTCTTAGTTTTGGGTCAGTTATCTGAAATCCTTAGGTTTACATGCAGGTTGCTGAGAGTTAATTTATCTGTGAAATCTTGTCAGAAGACTGTTTCCAAATCACTGGATCAGTGTAGTCCTTGGCCTTTTTTTTATTTTCTTGATTCTGACTAGTTTTATTCAGTGCTTGATTAAGGATTAATTTTCCAGGAAAGAGGAAAACCAACATGAATTGGCTCATCCACAGATTTCAAGTGCAGACGTATGTCTTTGTCTGACTGAACGTGATCTGAATCCAGTGCCATGTCATTTCATCTCCAGATTAACCTTGGGCATCTTCAGTGAAGATGACTAATTGTACTTTGTGGAAAGGGAACTACAAGGTCTGCAAGGTCTTTTGTATAATGATAAATGGCAGCACACTAAGTCCGGGCCTGTACGTGGTTAAATCAGTCTCTAAACACTGGACTGAAGACGTTAGTTCAGTTGTAGAAGAACACATAAGTTTTAACAGTTATTTAGACTAAAATGTTTCTAAGTAGACATGTAGTTCAGCTCTGTGCTGTCAGACGTTTAGATGATGTGTGAGGAGTTTGGGGCCCATCACTGTCTACTGTTTCTGAAGTTAATATATATTTAAATTGTACTAGGGGTAGAAAATAGTGCGTATGGGACCTAAACTCCAAAAGCAAATCAAAGTTTTTTACAAAGTTGTAATCCTTAGTCTGATCATTTGTTATGACAGCTGAAAAGGCCATGGTAAGTTATTGTTCAACTTGCTGTTAGGAGAAAAGTGAAACCTTCCACTCTTGCCCTTTTAGTATAGCAGCTATGATTAGTTAGGATGTTCCCTTTTTTTTTTAATTTGCATGTATTTGTTGAAGGATCTTGTAAACATTTTGTTTTGTTAAAAGATTTTTTTTAATGTGAGCCCCAGCAATTTTGTCATGTCAGGAGTAAAGTGAAGTCGGTTTTGACTCAGTCACACTGTACTAAATGGAGTTTAAGGGCCCCAAGTCACAATAAAGGTGTTGATTTTTAAACCCTGCATGATGTTCATATATTGTAGAACAAGGTTTCTTCAGTGATTTTCAACAATTCAATGTTTTATTTTAGTTTAGTTTTTGTAAATTTGTTTTTAGAACGTTTGACTGACTCGTCAGATTTACAACATGAAATAATCAAATTATTATGCACTGCAAATATATTATAAATAAGCAATACACCAGTTGTGTCAGCAGGTGGCAGCCATGACCATGTGAGGGTGAATTTTTTTCAAAGCAATGTAATGAAGATGGGGAAAAAAGTAATGTTTTACACTAGTTTGTTTGGAATTCAAAATGATCAAACAGTGCTTAGTGTCAAAATACATACAGTGAATTATTATGGAAGTAAATTGCACCAGAGAATTATACCTACCATGCCAGAGTCCAGACTAGTACAACAAATTTCTTTTTTTATGATTACAATATGAAGCTGAGGAAATCCAACCAGCAAACACTTGTAATCAATTTGATTCATTCTTTTTATCACCACCAGTTAGTAAATAAGCAAAACTTCAGATGGCAAAATAATTTTTGTCACGTTACAGGACACTATAGAAAGAAAGTGTGTCTCTTTACAACCTTTCTTGATGCTCAGAAACAGATGGTAGTTGCACTGTGTAAAGCTAAGTGCTCTGTAGTTTTAAGGGGCCCTTTTCAGTAATCACTGAAGCTAATACAAGTGATGATCAATATGTGTTATTTGAGATGGAGTTAGCTGGCATACAAACACATCTGATGTTGCATTCCACTTACTGGAAATTGCAAATAAATGTAAAAAATATATATATTTAATTTATCATTTTATAAATTCCTAAATACTTGCTAAAATCTGCAGTGGAGGAATGTAAGATACACAGCAGTCAGTCTCAGAGATAATTTGTTTTGAATGTTTCTGTTAAGAAATGTTATTGTCAAAGTGGGCAATCAAACGGACATAACCGTCTGTGTAGCCATAGCTGATACCCACATTGTTCAGAGAGGAGGAAAGAATTTCTTCAAGTACATTGCCCTGTAATTCTACCTTCGTGGGTATTGCCACATCAGTCGTACATTAAGAAGTGCAGATCATACCCTTTAGCACCTTCCTCTTTGCTATTGACCAGTTCTTTAATTACAGCATTAGGATAGGCAGGATGAGATCAGCCTGAAGGCTGCTGGGAGTGTGCGCTTTCCCCCATGGGAGACATCCCCTCCCTCTGCAGCCTGATTTACAGCACCCACAGGCCCCCGGCACTTAACAATGGACCTCCTTAAGTGAGGTAGATGGGGAGGAGATCAGTGAGGGGGGAGATAACACTCCATCTTCATGCACAAAGTGCTGAAATCATCCAGGTTCGAAATCATCTCTGCGAGACAGACTGATCATGGAGTCAGTCCAGAGGTAAAGTGTGGGAGTGCTGCCTCGTCCTCAGTCTGGCTCACTTTATCAGGGAGGAGAGCTCTCTCTAAGACTGATAGCCGGCTCTCTACATGCTCACCTCTCCTGTCAGGGGGATACAAAAAATAGGTCCTCCAAACAGAAATTTCCCCAACAACCAGTAAATCTTGGCTGACTGTGCATACTGTGGCTCTGTCAACATATGGGTGGTTCAGAGGTTTACAAAAACAAGTGCTCAGCAGCAGAAACGTTCTGTCTCCTACAAATGTTTGGTTGCCCCCTGATCAAACCCATCACAGGCTCACTGCAAATGATTGAAACCCTCCCAACAATAGCTCCTGCTATCTCCTTCTCCCCGAGGTGTGGGAGAGCCTTTTCATCTCAGGCTTTGATTAATAAAGGAATCGCTGGTTGGTTGAAAGCAGCGTTCTGCCCCCTCTGAACATCCATCATGCTTGTGACAGCCCACCTCTCTGTGTTAATTAGCAGTGATATTTAAGCTGTCTGAGGTGTTCCATGGCCGTCAGCATGGTGGTGCTGCTCATCATTAAAATTTCAATTCCTCTGTCCGGGTTACTCCCATTCTCCTCGACACCTCAGTGAACACGTCCTTAAACATTCACACTGAAGCACCGATCGAGCGTTCACCGCAGAAATGTAAAGCGGGAAATCGAAAATTAAACAAATTATCTGTGAACACGTCTCTGTTGGTGCACTCTGTCTTTTTCATGCATTTTAATGTTAAACCAACTTTGTCAGCATGAATGTAAAAACATCAATTTGACTTATCACACTTGCTCAATAATCACTTGATATTACGTGAAAGAATTTGCCATAAATCTAAAGTTCTCATCAAACAACGAGCGGAGAAAATGTGAACGTATTACTTATTAATGATTACCAAATATTATAATATTCTCAAATACTAGGGGCTATTATTCAGAGATAAATTATTGATGTGGCTGAATCTTGGTCTATGTTATAACCAAAAGGCATCATGCACCAAAATGAGATTTTTAGTGGTGCGAAATTAAAAAGTCTTAGCAAACGGCAGCCATTTTACACCAATCGGAGATGGACAAAATGGCCTCCAAAGTGTACACAAACGTGGCGTATAAGCATTGTCTACAGGGTTTCCAAAATCTGTAAATTTATGGAGTTTACCAAGGGGATGTCTGCCAGCCGCCTGCTTCACAAGACGTCTCTGATGGGAACGTTGGGTCACGTCATGCTTCAAAGTGTCCCATATTCTGATGTCTGCCACTACTTTTCTAATTAGTGTAACTCAACAAGATTAATTAGCCTCTGCATATCATTCCCAGTACTCAAAAGAATAACACAGAGGAGAAGAGGAGCGAAAGCTATCACCCATCTGAGGGGGTAACAAGGGAAAAGTTTGACTTCGGCCTACTTGCATTTTGATAGTCAAACCATGAATATTTATACGTGGAAATGAACCTCAAGTGAAGCTGAATTTACAAACGTACCTTTTTGCTATTTGGCTTAATGAAGATAATACTGAAGGTTGTAAGAAAGAGAGAAACAGGAGGAGGCCCAGGTGTTGCTGAGCACGAGGGCATCCTGTGCTAGTATTTTCACCTTTGCTTAGGGTCAGCAGTATGCAGATGTATTCACTAAGATCAAGTTCAGTCGTGCAGGACCTTGTTGCTGAGATTTATATGGCCTAAGAGACATCCACATTCCCCTTGACAGGATGGGTACCGATTGTGTAAGAAGCACTTTCTTACGGAGGTGCATTTAGCTTCAGCAGATAGATTAACATGCCTTGGCCTCACGCCACCCTATTAATCTACAGCTTGTTGGGACACGTTTGGACCGAGCTGTTTGAAAGCATCACCTCAGACTTCACTGGTTTGCTGCCTTCTAATCTCACAGGATTCTCTGAGTTGGCGAGTAAAATGGGCAACACACTTTTACTTTCGTACAAACCGCTTTATAATCATTTATATTAGGCACGGAGACACTGCTGTTAAAGTTTTATATAGTTTACAGTGACACATTGTCATCAACTCCAGTGTTATACAGGCTTTGTCGCTGACACCATGTGGTTGTTATTGCAAACAAATACGCAACAGAGCTTCACAGTTTCCCCTCACAAAAAGATACTCAGATAAATCTCATTATTCAGCTGCCAAATGGATTCTTGCACAAATCTCTTCATATCTGAACTGACTCGTGTAGGCAATTTAGTGAAACAGAAGCTGGACTGTAGTCACTTTCAATACATATTTTATACAGATTAAGCCACTTTTGCCCATGCTAGTGGCACGGTTCTAGTGATAGCAATGTCAGGCCATGTCTATGGTTCAGAAGAAATATTTCCACAGCATGAAATTTTACATTCATGCTCTATGGAGGACGAATCCTAAAGACTTCCCCCGACTTTTCCTCTAGCACAATCAGTCATCGGTCAACATCTGCTGGATGGATTGGCACAAAATTTGTTTCAGATATCCATGTTGCCCAGACACTGTATCCTACTGAGTTTTGTGATCTCTGAACACTTCCTCTGATACTGCCTTCAGACATTTACTTTGAGTGAAATGTCTCAACAACTGTTTGATAAATCACCATGAAATCTGGTACAGACGTTCATGTCCTCCTCATAATGAATTATACTAACGTTCGTAATACCCTGACAGTGCATGCTGACAATTAGTTTAGCAGTTACCTCAAAGGGCTGCTATGCTTCAGTACAATGTCACACAGCTGTATGGTTACAGAATTTAAGCCTTGCTGATTATAATTTAAACATAATGAGAAGACCATGGTACAAACGTTGTTATCTCTGGTTTTATAACATCACCTTTCCTTCATTATAAAGATCTCATTTGGGCTTCAGAGATGATGGATGTTCACTGCCCTGTGGAGAGATAGAGTATACATTAGAAGTCTGTGCAAGATCACCTAAACCTCAAATGATTCAAAACTCTATCAACTCTCAGTAACTGCATTATTTCTAAGCTGATAATCAGTGTTTCCTCTTTTGAATAATCAAAAACAGACTTTATTGAGAATTCTCACCCCAAAGAAGAAACACAATGCAACAAATGTGAACATGACTATAATCACTGACACACAACAAACTGGGGTGCACCTGTAATTTGCAGGTTAGTCTTATTGTGTGAGCATCTGTTGTAAAAAACAAAAAACAAAAAAAAAACATCAGAACATCAGAATTTCCTCAATTTGGACCTGTGGACCGTGTGTGTGACAGCTCGGCAGTGCTAAGGACAATGCATTGCTTGCTCTTTGAAACAAAACTGCAAGATTCTTTTTGCTTAGTAACTTGAAAATAAGCCTGAAGAACACTGGGAGCATGTTCTTTGATCAGAAAAAAAAAAAGGTAAATTTGTTCCGATCAAATTAGGTCCAACATGTTGGCTTGAATCTGGCCAGACTACCACAGTGAATGTATAGTCCCAACAGTGATGCACAGAGGTGGGAGTGTGATGATATAGGGTTGCATTCGGACAAATAACTGTTTTGGAGATGACATTTATAGATGGCACCATGCATGTCTGTAGATATACTAAAACACTGGTCAACTCCCAGTCTGCACGAGTTTAGCAGAAGATAAATATTCCAGCATGATAACAATCCAATGTATGCTGCCAAAATCACACAAGAGTTTCTAAAGAAGAAAAAAGTGACATCTGACCAAGTGTGTCACTTGACTTGAATCTACTAGAACACCTATGGCGTATTTTAAAGTGAAAGACAGAGCAACACTACCCCTCCAGCAAATAGCAGCTGAAAAAAATACTCTTTGAAGAATGGCAGAACATGTCTTTAGAAATTGGATATCTTCCATGCCAAGAATGACTGATTCTGTCATTTAAACATAAAGGTGGAGATCCAAATTACCTAAAAAATAAAAGATTTGAATTTGAGTAATTGAGGATGCATTGATTTTACCTGCACTGAGTTGTTGTCTGTGGGTCTGAATTTGTAATACATTAAATATAAACTGTTGGTTTTTAATTTTACATGTGAACAAATACTCTACAGTTCAGGTGATAGAATTTTGAATCATTTGACATTTAAAGGATATTGCACGGGGGTGTAATCTTCTGTCTTAGACTGATTATCAGGGAAGCCCCGAGCTTTATGTTACACTAGAAACACACTTAGCTTCTCTAGGGTGAGTTTATCAGAAAATATCAGCTTTCAGCAAAGCTTATTCCATGGCCTCAAAACTGTAGATTAGGTTTTTAAAAATCCTCTTAAGTGATTTTACTGGTCACAATCATGTAGTAAAAACATTAAACACTACAGGAAAGGAAAGATAAAGGTCTGCTAATGGCATGATTCTTAAGAAAGACCTCACCGTAATGGTTAACTCTGCATAGGTATATTTGTCTTAGCCCCGACAAACAATCCATCACTCTTGCGAGTTCAGAGGGATCATGTCTCTTTAAGATGTAAAACCTGTTTTCTTTCTCTTACATGGCACATTGTCAGAGGGCACGCTGTGTAACCCCAAGTTATTAAGTTCAAGAGAAGGTCTTTTATGAAATTATGCAATCCCACTTGACAAGGCAAGTCCAGGGCTTTCCTCAGTCTCTTTATTGTCCAACAATTTTCCACTTGAACAGACAGCCTCAAGTGTGAAGTGAAAGAGTAAAGAGAGGGATTTGATATCCAAGGGAAACATGCATGAATTCGCCAGAGGTTGATAGGCAGGGCAGGGGCAGCCATGCTATTTACCCTTAGATATTTCCATGGGTCAAGGCTGTTACAGGGCCACATTCTCCCTCTTCTTGATCTTGTCAAGATAGACTGTCAGGCTGATAAAGAGATAGGCTGCAGATAGATGATGGTGTTGCACGAACACTGGGGCTGCAGTGAGCAGATATGGTAGTCAGACACCAAAGTGACTTTGGCAGTTTGCTGCTGCTGATCAGCTTTGCATTATAGTGATTTACTTATGGTGTTATTTAGGATCTTCTGACCCCTGAGTCAACCAAACCCTGATGTCCATAAAAGATGTGGAACGGGAGAAGAAAGAAAATACTTGAGAGGTAGAAAACTTGATATCAAAGGCAGAAAGATGTTAGATTCATGCAGACAGGCACAATCACACCATTTTCCCATTTTTCATCTCTTTGCAGAATAATCGGATTGCTCTTTGGCATTGCTGTGATGTTTTGTGGTGTTTGGATGGACACCAAGCAGTTTTCTTTTTTAATCCCATCACGCACTTCTCTGTTCTTCCTCTGTGCTCACAGGAAGGTCTCTTCTGCTCTCATGATGTAAGGACTATTATACTCCAGTGCCACCTCCCTTCAGGGATAAGATTTTACGATTGCAACCTGACACCGTTTCTGTGTCCTATAAGCCACAGAGCTGTAACTCACTTCAAAGGCAGGAGGCATCAAATCACAGTGCACCCATAAATTAACCTGTCAGGACTTGGCCAATGAGGAGGCAGCATTAAATCTCTGCTGTCACGCTGGCGGCCAATGGAAAGACGATGGCAGTAAATCTGTCAGGGCCGCTCTGTTAACGGTGTTGTGGTGTGGTTGGGGAATCCACGGGGAGGGAGGGGAGAAAGTGAGAAAGAGTAGATGACAGAGGGAGGAGGGAACAAACTGATGGTTTAGAGGTATGCCACAGAAAATGCTTTCCTTTACATTCTTTAGCCCCTGCAACAAAAATACACATGCTGTAGTAAAACAGAGGAGGGCATGCAGAGGATTTTTTTTTGTCATGCAAAACAAGACTAAACATGAAATGAAAGAAAAGGAGAAACAGAGTGTGTGTTTCCCTGACGGATGCAGTGGCAGCTAAATAACACCAGCAGAAACACTCATAAAGGTTTACGGCCAGCATGGCTGTGTCTTATGTTCAATGTCTACAGTGAAAATGACGGATGGCCCTTCTTTAGTGCTCTTTTGCATCATGGCCACACCAAAACTGAGTGTTGACTGTTTGATACCAGCTGTAACCTCTGACTATCATGACACAGCACCATCAGTAGCACGCCCTCAGGATTACACCCTGCCTGTGAGGGTCTGGAGGAGGGTAAACCAGGGTCCAGTTGAGCCCATCCACTAACCAGATGTGCCCCAGTTGTGCACCTTCAGGGGATAATGGAATTGACCCTTCAGCACAGCAAAAACCCTGAGCAACTGCACTTGAGGATTTGTTTTGCCATCGAGCCACGAAGAAACACAACAGGATCCTGCTGCATCGAACCGCTGCCAGCAAGGGGTATTTTCACATCCACAGAGCTTCCACTATCACTCTTCTAAAGCATGATCTCAGTAAAGAGTAATGCACTGCCCTACCACAAGAGAACTGTGGGGAAAACAGCAGAGGGAAAACACATCAGGTAGAATATTTCCTCGATTAACAATGCCCTTGGTGGTGCACTTTCATTATCCTATCAAAGTTGAACATTTTCATGTAATAAATCTTACAGATCTCATAAAATAACTGGTCCTGCAAAGCAATGCTATTCCATCCTGAAGAAAAAAAAAAGCGTTCCCTTAACAAATCCCACAATTTTTTCACCAACTTGTAACGACACCCAATAAACCAGACACATTTGTGGTGACATTTTTATTTTGCATCAACAAAAAAATTAAACATTAGCATCACAATTTACAGTCATCTTATGTCATTACTATGAAAACTTTTTTTTCTATCGTCAGAAACATAAATAGTGGGATGAGTTATGGCAAAGGCAGGCAGGAGTGCAGCGGTGGAGGTGTTGTTTTTGGCCGGCTTTCCTTGGAGTGGCCATGATTCTCTATTCTATGAGAATCCATAAACAGACCCAGAGAGGGCAACTGGGGCCATAAACCACGTCAGGCTGCCACAACGCTGCTGAGGCAAAGGGAGCAGGCCTGGGCCCATTTCTCCTCTTCTCTGCACACACACAACCACATGCTCTCTTAACAGCCTTCAATGACCTATTTCACAATGCTATGTTTACAGTCATTCTGCAGATTTGATGGTGGTTTGGTGTATTTGGGAAATTGGAAACTAATGTTGCCCCGAAACAAAGCAAAGAGGCAAATTTCCTTTCAAATTCGGTTGTTTTTCTACATATTGCATTAAAATGATGTTAGTACTGCACAGAAATGTGAGAACAGTAGGGGTAAAATAGCTTGTTAATTTTAATACAGTGGGTCATTAAACATCATGTGGGTCTTGACCTCTGCCCCGCTCAGACAATATAATGGCACTTCCTCTAATACGTTTACTGTCCTGGATCCAGCATGCTGTCATTGTTTTCCTCTATGTTGTTTCTGTTTAGCAGGACAACCCATTGGATGGGTGCTCAGGCCCATTGACTATGACATAAAGACTCTGTAAGCTTACAGATGATGATAATTTATTGACTCTAATTCTCAAAGTCCTCTCACACACACACGCATACACAAAAGGAGAGCGACTCTTTCACTGTATGCATCGATCAATTACAAGGCTCTAGCCCACACGTCTCTGACAATTTTACTGCATGTTATGTACAGCATGTCAAGCCATGGCGTTTCAAACTGTTATACTCATTCCTGTATAATTAATATAAATTACCTCGCTGGTTTTTATGATGGTGCAGCTGTAATTAGTGGATGAAAGCAAGTCACTGAGCTGCCGATGGTGCTGCAGGGCGATCTAGATGAAAAGTGAGGGTCTGGACAGGCACCTTGGGTGGGATCTGTTTTAACCCTCTCTCTTCCCCGCAGTGCCCTCGCTGGGATCTCATCTAATTACATTTACTGCTGTCTACTTCTGCTAACCTCGTCCTCTTTAACCTTCATCCTCCCCTTTCACTGAAACCACACACTGAGACATAAGCTGTCCTCATTATACCAGCAAACTGGCGCGATAACAGTAAACTGGTGCAATAATGGAGTCCATTTATTATTATCATTCCCTTTTGTATTGCTCTTTGTCCAGCAAAACACTTAGTCAGTAGCATCAAGACAGCCTCCATTCATGCTATCTCTGCAGCCATAAAGAGCCGCAGATTCAAGGACTGAACCAAACTGGAGTTAAGCCAAGACAGTAGGTCCACAGGTCAGAGCCAATAACAGTTTTATTGACTACACTACTCTGTGTTAGGTGAAAACATCAACCCACATGCATCCAGGCACAAACACATACACACCTCGTCTTGTAACTGCATACAGAGAGCATTTTAGGATGTTTTAGGTGTTCTTTTCTTGATTCAGCTAAGTAACTTAAATATATGCCCCTTCTAACAGAAAATACTCATACATTATGCACACAAAGGTGGTTAAAATGCAAGTGTCTCAGAATATCAGGACTGCATTCCACACTTTCATGGCCATTTTCTCACAGGATTTAAGTAATTATTTCCAGGGGAAGAGGTATAAAATTTCCCACAGGGCAAATAAAGGGTGAAATTAGCGTCTGCCTTCCAACATTACAACTAATGTGTGTGATCCTTTCAACAAACTCCTCCAGGCCACAAACCTACATCGCTTTATCTAACTTCACTTTCTGTTTCTCCCTTTGGTGTCTGAGCCAAACTATTTCGATATAGATAACAAATTCTGTTTTGAAAAAAATGGCAAACGTCTTACATATGACAGGTAACAAGCAGCAACTTAATGACTTTTAAATCAGATCAACGACATGTTACAGCATGCAAAGAAGTGTAGGATCATGTGTGTGATTGTAAGGGCAAGGCATGAGGAGACATGAGCTTGTAACAAGACCTGCCACCCAATGTGGTTTGAATTAGGCATGGCTGGGTCTGTTTGTTGCACAGGCAACACAAATCTCTTGCTGGCAAAGAATATCTTCAAGTGATCAGAATGGGAACATAAGGGGATACCTAGCTGGAAGAATGCAGATAGATCATTTCTGCTCCTGTAATATGCATCAGGTACCAACATGATGTAGTGCCTATTCTCATACCCATTCCTCTCTGGAGGGTATCCTTCATTTGCATTCAAATGAGTGTATGAGGTTAGTGTGTGAAGGTGGGGGTGCATACATGGAAGCACACAATTCATGATGCACACAGTGGCTCTCTATAGTGAAGAAATGAATCAAGTGTGTCTCCATAAAACTTATCTTCATGTCACAGTACACAGTACCATGCAAGCTCCAGATCATAAGTGCATGAATGAGTCTCCTCCCCTCTCTAGTTTCTACTTCAATATTTATGGACCTCAGCCTTGCACTTTGCTGCAGACACCAGGAGATGGAGCCCTTGCATTTGTGTAGATGTCTCCTGCTGAGGTCTTGAAGAACAAAGAGTGCACAACATATCAGCTCTGAAATTAGGAAATGTTAACTCTTAAAAGCCTGTTAAATTATGGTTAAGAACACAACACAGTATGTAGTGTTAGACATATTACAGCTGTTCACGTGCCAGTGTCAACAAACATTTATTAAATGTATCTGATGATGGAAAACCCCCGGACAAAATATATGAAAAGCATACCCCCGTGATGAGTGGTATGACTACAGTACTAGGTGTACAATGTTTAACTCACAATATCCATGTAAAATAAAGAACACAGAGAGTGGCTCTATTCTTTCTACTGTAATCTGGAGATGACAGGATGGTGTCCTGAAGGATACAATTCTTGTTATAGGAGACACATGGAATGTTATCTCAGGCTAAGATGGTGTTTATCAGCATTTTACATCTGTGGACAGATACGCTGCTTTAATAAACACCCAATTTACTTGATGAAAAAAATAACAAGCCAACAAAACAAAACAGGCCAGCCGTTACTGGAATGTACACCATATCTTATCCTTGTGTTGATCATGTCATACAATGCAAATCTGTGCCAACAAAAAAGACAGGAAAATAAAAGGAAAATGAAACGTTGTCAAGCAGTAGTCCTGGGAGTGTGACTGGATCTGTCACTGGTGCTCCTCACAGCTTTGATTGAAGGAGTGGAAATCAGAGGAACAGGAGTATGAGGATCAGTGCCATTAAGTGTGGGCTGAACAGCGGCTCACTGGTAGACTGGTGCAGGCAAGACTCTATCGTAGAAGTGACCACTTGATCTGTTCTTTGGCAGACTGAAGTACCTGTGGAAGAAAAATAGTTTTGTCTAATTAAAGTTTACTGTAGTGGTGGGTAAAAGAATGGCTACAGTATGAGATAAACCCTTTGAGGGAAAACTGTCAAAACAGATGAAAATGAAAACAAGTAGCATCATTGCAGAGTTTAAAAGTAACCATGCAAAAAAAGTTAAACATAATTACCAAAATACAGAACACAAAAATGATGAACAAGTGATAAATGAAGAGAAATATGCAAGAGCTAATTAATCATCTTAATTCATTGAATAAAAGCTGAATCATAACCATAAAGCATGGGGACTGGGCACAGCCATTAATCACGGCCAGAGGAGGGATGGCGGTAGCCAGTCTCAGACCTCTTAAATGACAACATTAATCAAGAAGAGCTCACACACACAGACAGGCTCCTGTAAGAGCTAAAAGACAGGAACCACCGTTGGCTACCTACCACCTGACCACTGAATAATTAGTAATCATGTACACTGCCATGCATACAAGACTGTGCAAAATATGAGAACCTAGAGGCAAGTGACAAACTACGAGTAGAGGATAATCATACTATAACAATGCCCTTGTATTCGCAGGTTCTGAAGTCGTGTTTTAACAGTCAATAAACTAATGGATCTTTTAAACTTTATAGCAGAGAGAATATCAAGGTAGGGATGTTTTTCTCACCTGGGTGACTGTCTGCTCGGTCAAAGGCACATCATCACCCTACAAGAACAATATTATATTTACAATTGACATAACCAACATTAAACTTTGTGGAATATTTCTGAGAGGACAAGAGCTTACTCTAAGAGCCACACGGTGCACAACTTGTTGTGGGTCACTCTCTAAGATCACCCTGCAGGAGATGCACAGAGACGTACCGACAGTTAGTAATAAGATAAAGGGGTAGAGTAAAGCTCTAGTCTTTTTAATATAAAATGACTCGGCATCAGAAGATTGAAGCCACTCAGTTACTTACCCTCCGTCTACAATTTCATCCACTGCCAAGAAGAGCCCCTCCATATTCTCCAGCAAAGCCCTCCTCTCAACATTTTTTCTGCAGAGTTAAAAAGACATACATGTCAAGCTTAACTTTTTAGACATCTGAACATGACTGGTTGAAGTCTTGCGAATAAGGGCTACCAAAACTTACCTCAACATCTGACTCAGCGAATCGAACAGGCAGTTTAGAACTGCCATTAGCATAAGCTGTAGAAAATTAAAGAACACATTAGAATCTGTCCATGTCTAATGAACCCAGTGTATTGCTCTATAATTTGGGTGTAAAATAATTGCATGTTATCTCTTTTCATAGAATTCTGTTCACTAAATTTTCTTTAGACCATAAGGAACAGAATTTCTTTCGAATTCTTTTATTTTTTTACCCATGTCAAATCTGTCTAAATTATAATTATAATTTAGACAGATATATTAATTATATTTAGTTCATAAATAAAGTAGTTCATAAATAAAGTATTTCAATAATGCCCAATTTAGTAAGAGATAAAATTACAAATTTCCATGAAAGTGAAATTCAGTACGACAAGTGCAAAGTTTCTTTTTGATGTCAGCATATATCTCTAATGGAGTTGTTGCATACAGAAATATAATCACGCAACAGAAAAAAAGTAAGAATGTTAAAGTGCAAATTACCACTATTTAAAATTTAAATAGATTAATGTACAGCAGGCTCATAAGTTAATTTTAACACCAAGTTGCAGTGCATGAAACATTAAAACACGCAGTTACATAAGGCAACTCTATAAGAAACATCAATGAAACTGTGCCGGTAAGTTGTTTTTTTAGAGGGAATATTGTATTAGAGAAAATATCAATGCTCAAAATTTACTGTTTGATCTGATATCATTTAAACCATTAAGCAAGTTCTTACAGGAGGATATTACTAGCACTGCGTCTGTAGATTAATGTCTGTGTGATGTTTCTCGTCACTATATACTTTAGTTTCAACTCTTACTTTAAAATGGTTCTTTGTAAAATCTTAAAAATTAAGCTTACCTCATTTTCATGTGAACTTCCAATCACATAAAAGAAGAGGTCAATGTTGCTCTTGTAGACAACAGTGAGCCCCTCGAGTAATGCTATCTCACCTAAGGGAACACAAACAACAACCACGCTTGTTGTTAGACATGTACTGAGAAAAAGTGTCTTAAATATGAGAAACATTACTTACTGTCTGTCCTGTGTGTTTTGTTGAATATGTTCTTCTCAAACGCCTTCTGCTCCTTCACTGTCGGGTATGTGTCATCATAATACTGTAGATGAATTTCAATGAGAGCTGTTATTTTTGATATCCAAATAATAAATTAATTAAATTTAAAACCCACAGCAGACAATATTTAGTTTAAATCCAATTAAAGGATAAGGTTGGTGATATTTTTTTCTTGTCTTATTGCCAACAAACAGTGAGTAGGTCAATCTTTCAATAATTTTGAACTTCCCAGACGATCTACGGCACTCGACCAGAAGCTGCTCTGTTCTTACTGAAGATGAAATTCTATTAGAAACTTGTTCTAAAGTTTCGTTTTATTATTTTAAATGCTTAATCATGTCTTATTACATTATTGCATTGATTTAGCAAATGATTCAATCAGAAACAAATGGTGCATTTGTTAGGGATTAATTTTAGCTGTGGATTTGGTACACTAGTGAGTAGTATAGCACAGCATTAGGACAATGTGAGTGGGGGATTCACTCAAAATAAACTACAGGGCACACATTCATGGTAATAAAGGAATATGTTACCCTGTGCATTATGTATTAGAGTTTACCTTCACAGACATTAATTATAAGTAGTATCAATTCATTGTGATTCATTGTTGTTGTTGTTGTTGTTGTTTTTCATAGATTTGTTGTCACCTACAAAATATATTAGCAGATTAAATATTTAAGGTAAAGCTGTAAATCCTGGACCAACAGGATCAACAAGGAACTGTTCAAGAAATGTTTATCACTGGGCGTAATTACATAGTATAATAGCAGAAAACTATACCTTGGCATAAAGCCTGTCTCCGTCGTTGTCCAGAATCAGGACTGCTTTGACAGTGTACAAGGATGGTTCCTGTAAAGGTAGCAGACATTGAGCACTCACTTTAATCTACATACGTGTAGTATGATTCATGAAAATAAGCTATTAAGCATATGTTCTGACAAAATTGAAACGCAAAACGGCAAAAACAAACTCTGACAGGGCGACGGTGGAGGAGCAAACAGGGTGTGAATTTAACAAAAGCAATGCGATCAGAGTCAGAACACTAATATAAAAGTATATATGGTCATTCGCCAAGTCGTATGGAAGTCATGACACTTCCACATCACCAACAGATACGGAGCTAACTTCGTGGAGGCTAGCTGGTTAGCCAACAGAGCTAACCCGTTTACGATTGTTAGCTTTATGTCAAGTTACCGCGACAGCTTGCTAAATTACCGTATTTCGAGAAGGATATCTCAAGAGGGGAAACCGTGTTAACTAGTTATAAGCGAAAGCCTCAATAGTAACTTGCTCTAACATTACCAGTATGGGCGAATCCATCTTCTTTCTTGTTAGCGCACCAGCTACCAAGCTAGCTAGCAGCCTACGTAATACGTACAGGAAATTAGGCCGCTTCCTATTGGGTGACGCAGCGCGTTACGTTGTACGTACAGAGCAAAGATCAGTTCACGACACTGCCGGTAACCAGGACAGAGAAATACTTTTCATTGTAAAAGGTCAGAAAATATGACTATCCAAGAAGTACATCCACTTTTGTGCTTTATTTTGGAAAGCACAAAAGGCCTCAGGTAAAGTATAATGGCTTCAGGTAAAGTTAAAATTTCCCTCCGCCAACCTTATGTAATTCCCCTGTACTATGTACAAATAATTAACCAACTCTTTATTCCTTTTTACATACATCTAAAGTTCATCCAAGTTGTAATTCCCCGTTACTGATGCCTTTAGGGGCCCTTTTTACCATGTATACATAGGCACACCAAGAGGTTTATTTCAGAGTTCAAATCTCTACAGTGAATAAGGCAGTTAAACCTAATGGCACTTTATGAGTTCACTGACTTAAAGTGGTTGCTGTTTTTTTTTTTCAGGACTGTATGGTGACCAGAAATCTTTCGTTTTACAAGCCATTTTAGCTTGCTCGTACTCATCAGCATCTTTTTTCAGGATCCTCCTACATTTAACCAACCCCAATTATCTTAGTTCCCACTTCTGGGAAACATTTGGAAACCCAGGCTGATGGGGATTTCCCTCTATCTCACTCCATATATTACATCATTGTTTGGTCTTACTGTAGGATATTTTTGGCCCTGAGTTTCAAATATTATCGGAAAGCAAACAGCGTACGGCTTTTATTTAACTGCAGAGTGTGTACAGTAAAGAGATACAAAGTGTTCTGATGTGCATTCACGACAGGACTGCGGCAAACCAAGAAATTTTGCAATACTGTGCTATGTTTACACAATTCCGCCACTAAGATTTCAAAATTGCCTCGACTAGAGAGGAAACATGCTGCCTTGAACTCGTTCGCGCTTAAAGGTTAAAAGATCCTCAGATGTCACAGTCATGCCGTCTCATCCTGGCATGCTGGCATCAAAGCTTATTTTTGAACATATATGTGTTTAAAAAGCATCACAGTGATGATGAGGATGACTAGCAGAGTTTGGGGATCGTAATGAATGAAAGTTGAGACATGAATCAACATATATGATGAATGAACATACAAAAATAACAATGTTACTTTGCTGAATGGTGCACGGGGAAGCCTAAAAAAGTAACCACACTAAAGATAATGATTTAAAACAAGTTGCATATAAATGTAAGCATCTACATTTAATAGTTAAAGAACAAACTGAAAATCTCCACAGCAGGATGTGAGGAAACAAGAGGCTAATATGTCTCTTATAGGGCTCTTGTTCAAGTTCAGCAAATATTTTCAAATATTTTCAGCAAATATTTATTAGCTTCTGTTTACAGACAGTAAAAAGTAGAAATTAATAACATAGCAATGGACAGAAGTGAAGTAATGTGATAATATGGGCTGCCCTTCTCTCCCCAGCTTATGCCAACAACCACAGCAGTTAGCAGTTCCCTTCCTAAGAACCAAGTGCTGCTTTTATCAGCATCAAGCAGAGCTTCCGCCAACCAACATCCTCCTTTCCCTGCCTTCCCTCTGTGTGTGTGCGTGTGCGTGTGCGTGTGTGTGTGTGTGTTTGTGTGTGTGTGTGTGTGTATTATCCACAA
>OMNN01042225.1:1206-14190 GCA_900302755.1 Chromis chromis
GAATGCGGTCAAGACCAGTCAAGATCGGTCTCTTGCTTGAAACCGGTCAAGACCAGTCAAGACCGGTCTCTTGCTTGAAACCGGTCAAGACCAGTCAAGACCAGTCTCTTGCTTGAATCCGGTCAAGACCAGTCATGACCGATCTCTTGCTTGAATCCGGTCAAGACCAGTCATGACCAGTCTCTTGCTTGAAACCGGTCAAGACCAGTCAAGTCCAGTCTTTTGCTTGAATCCGGTCAAGACCAGTCATGACCAGTCTTTTGCTTGAAACCGGTCAAGACCGGTCTCTTGCTTGAATCCGGTCAAGACCAGTCATGACCGGTTTCTTGCTTGAATCCGGTCAAGACCAGTCATGACCGGTCTCTTGCTTGAAACCGGTCAAGACCAGTCTCTTGCTTGAAACCGGTCAAGACCAGTCAAGACCAGTCTCTTGCTTGAAACCGGTCAAGACCAGTCAAGTCCAGTCTCTTGCTTGAAACCGGTCAAGACCAGTCAAGACCAGTCTCTTGCTTGAAACCGGTCAAGACCAGTCAAGTCCAGTCTTTTGCTTGAATCCGGTCAAGACCAGTCATGACCTGTCTTTTGCTTGAAACCGGTCAAGACCGGTCTCTTGCTTGAAACCGGTCAAGACCAGTCAAAACCTGTTTCAAGCAAGACAATGGTCTATCCATAGAACATTGTCTTGCTTGAAACTGGTCCATGGTGCAAGAAAGGTTGCAGATTTTTTTAATTTAAAAAAAGTGTCCTAAATAAATAAAATGACTTTATTGCTAAATCTGTATTTACTTTTTCGAGTCTCTCCCTCTTTTCAAAGAATCTCCCAGAGACGTTTGTTTTTTATTAATAGTTCCTCGCTTCAGTACTTCTTTGTAAACTTGCACTACAGCTGCCAAGGGATACCTACCAGATCAGTTTCAGGGTTGTCACACTCGGTACACAGCACAAATTTTCTGATGAACCCATCAAGCATGTCCTGCAACTTGTTCGCCTCGTGGGATCCGTTGACGATGTAACGATCGTTTTTGGTATCAAACTGGGTCTGAGCGCCGAGTTCACAACCAAAAAACTTGGTCGGGTCTGTGGAGGGGAAGAAAATCAGCGTTAGAGGTCATGATGACGAGGAAACAAGAGGACTTTACAATGAAGTATTGCACGGCCATTATTCACACTGTATCGATAAAACAAGTGTCAAAGCAACTTAAATGTATAAAAAAAATCTAAATATACCCCTAAGATTAGTCTCAGTTGACTTGGATGATTTAACTTGAATCATGGAGTTTGTCAAGCTCAAAACTACACGTCTGCATGCCATGAAACGTTCTGCACCTTCAACAAACTGCCTGAAGCAGAGGTGGCAAATTAACGAAGCACAACTGTGAAAATGCTGTTTTCTCTTATCAAATTCAAAAGTTAAAGATCAGGCAGAACGTAGGCATGGACGAAGCGAACAGGACACCGATATCTCTGGATACAACCTGACCTTTCCCACGGAGGTCGGTCTAATAAAAGAAAATGGTGGGAATACAGCACATGGCGTTACTCACATGTTGGAGGCCTGTTCAGAGCCTTTGCAACATCAACCATGTTGACAATGACCGTCTTGATTCCATTCCCTTTGCCTTCCACCTGGATTGAAAAACAACACCGCACACGTCAGACCATCAACACAACTATAAAAGCTCGTATCAAAATATCATCTAGGGTTGATTTCAGCGACGCTCTGTCCCCGCTTTTGATTATGTTTTATCACCTTGGCAATCAGACGGGGCATCTTGTAGCGATAGAACTGGTCTGACACGCTGCGGTTGACGTTGACAGACATTTTGGCTGGATGTTAGCACTATCAGTAAGATAAAAGGATCTTGGTTGGGGATTTTTCGGGATCTTCTGTCTGGAAAAGAGGGGATGACATAAACGACTGCAAGCGTGCTCGGTCTCTGACATGAAAAACGTTGTGCCGCTGTGGCCGCAAGCTCCTTGCTTGAAGGCTAGATTTCCACCACACAGGTTCCAACGGCTGCGCAACAGCTCTGAAAGGAGAGAGAGGGACAAACGGCGATCAATAATTAATACAGAAAACCAAACAGTTCGTGTGCTGCAGACAACTTGACTGAACAGAGATGATTAGAACTAAAAACCTGAACAGTAGTGTGGAGATGCAGTTATGCCTTAGATTGTCTCAATGGCTGACTATACTTCCTCTATCTCAGGCGATTCATGAGTTTTTAGTTTAAAAAAAAAAAAATTTCTGGATGACGTTTCTGAAGAAGACGGAAGAGATCTGTCGACACTGTCAACTGAAAAAGGTATTTTAAAAAAAACTTCTAAAAACTCATGAATCGCCTGAGATAGAGGAAGTAAAGTAAGCCATCGAGATGCAGTTATGGTCCTAGGTCTGTGTCAGAAGTCAGGAAGTCATCTGCAGAATATTTACTGAATTCATCCAAAAGGTTGTTTTTAATGCACAAATATCCAAAACCAACTAGTCTACGCTTCTATCCTGGTTTAAACCATTTTCTCACTTTTATCAGACAGAAAACTCATTTTTCAAACAGAAAATCCAACAAAATAAACAATCTGAAGATGTCTGTGAAGGTTCTCAGTCATCCAGGTCTTGGTCATCCTCATAGTTTCAATTGTAGCATCTGGACTTGCTGGAGTTGCTCCAAGACGTCTCACGACCCTCATTGGCTCCATTCACACATGGCCACAACGGGCCCTAACGAATCCCATTGTGAGAGGGAAGGACCCAACGACTAACTGGACTTGCTGGAGTTGCTCCAAGACGTCTCACCTCTCGTCTAAGATGCTACGATTGAAACTAGGAGGATAGAAAAAATCTCTGGATTCTCAGCTTCCCAATGGTTCTTCAATATGAATTAGGGCCCGTTGTGGCCAGGTGTGAATGGAGCCAATGCGAGTCGTTAGGTCCTTCCCTCTCACAATGGGATTTGTTAGGGCCCGTTGTGGCAAAGTTTGAAAGGTTTCTGTTCCTCCTCGGTAAAGAAACCTGGCCACAAAGGGCCCCAACGAACCCCATTGTGAGAAGGAAGGACCTAACGACTTGCATAATGAGGCAGGGGCAACACTCAGCCAGCAGACTGGAGCTTCAATAGTGTTAATGGATCCTGAAGAGTCTAAAACCTGGAACTGATGAAGCCTCTTGGATGAAGGTGGAACGTCTTGGAGCTACTCAACCAAGTCCAGATACTACGATTGAAACTAGCAGGATAATCTGAAGATGTCATTTAAGGATCCAGAGACTCTTATAAAGTTGTTTTTTTTACTGCCGTCTGAGAGTTTATAGACACTTGGACTGAAGAATAAAAAATCTGAGTCATGATTTTAGTGGTTATTTTTGCATTTCTTCTCCTTCACTGAATAACAAATAGGAAAACGTTTATGTGAATGTTTTGCAGTGGTCAACCATGTTTCCTTGCATCCGGGAATATGATTTACATCTGCGGCACCACTATGCTGCTTATATAATAGTATGATGTATTACATTTAACCTTTATCATAAAGTTTAAGCCCTACTACTTACCAGAAAAATGAATCGTAAAGATAATTAGAAGATGCCGCCCTGACTGCAGTTTATTTCATGATTAAATTTGTTTGTATGCTTGTTTTCAGGAGCGTAGTGAAACAGATTCCTGTGGTGCATAATGACACTTGAGTGGCTGCCACTGTTTAGACAGAGCAGAAAAAGTCCTGACACAGATCCAAACCAGAAGAAAAGCCAGCAGATGATCCGGTGACTCTCGGAGACAGCTGACGCTACTGCAGAGTCCCTCATTTGAATATTTCTCAACAAGTTTGTGTAAAAATTCCTGCAATGCTAAATGGGTTAAAAAAACAAATGGGTACTCAGAAAATACTGTAAGCAAATCCACTGAACGCTCATGTGATCCAACAATGAGCCAACGTGACAGAAAGAAGAAAGCCACAATATTGGATGCCTTCCCCACCTTTTGTGGTGATATACGCACAAAAAATGGCTTTGTGAGAGCCCTTTGTCTTACATGAGGGCCCCTGGCTTTAGTCATATAAGGCCTGCTCTGCTTTTTTAATAGGTCACAAACAGGAGGCCTAGCAGCTGCCAAACAAACTCTCCCTCTGCTCGGGGCTTTTAATTCCAATCAGCCGCTCTGCAGTTAGTTATTGTCTCTCCCAGGTCCGAGTGGTTTGATGTGAAAACGACTCGCAGGTGGTCCCGTCAGTGAAGGGGGGTTTCAGTGGGGTAGAGGTTGGGACTATTTCAGGAGGAGGCTAGCTGCGTTAGCTTAGCATGCTGCTTGGTGCAGAGTGCGTCATACAGCCACTGCACACGAGTGACGGGACTGGGAGACGCCATTTTGATACAGTGGCACAGAAAACATGTCATAACGCTCTTTGACGCCGACTTCTGCCCTAAAAACGTTTATAAAATCAAATCAAACGTCACATTTGTAGCTTAAAACATGATTAATGTGGTAAAACGAGCCCTTAACTTACCGTTTTCGCAAAACAAAGACATAAACACAACGCTGATCGTCCAAGAGCCGCAGTGAACGGTGGTCGATGGCTGTTGCTGGTGTTGTATTGATTGCAGCAGGGTTTCTTAGTGACTGTGTGGCTCTCGAAGATGCACAGTTCAACACCCTAAAGCGTCCAAACGGTGCAGGTGCCAGGCTCAGAGAAGAAGGGGGGTTGATCCGGAACGTCCTCAAGGGGGTTTAAGGGGGACCTTTAGGGGGAGAAGAAGAAGCGGATCGTAATCGACACAAACTGCGGACTAAAGCATCATCATCCTCCTCCTCATCATCATCCTCATCAGGGGTGACGACTGAGAGGTGGACAGCTCGGTCGGTCACGAATGATTCAGCCGGAAAACGACGAAAAAAACCGAATTTACACGAATCCCTAAAGGCTCCGTTATGTTAAGTAGCGGCGAAAAGAAAAGCTAGGTGGCTAACGAGCTGCGTCGCCGAATTCCCCCCGAAATTATCCACAATGCGTAGCTAAAATTACACACAACAACAAGAGTGAACATTCAGCTTAAACACAGCTTCGTCGTCGGTTAGCTAAAAACGACATGTTGCGAAATTACTCGCCCATTACGGTAAAAGCTCCAGGAACTAGTCGGAGCCCGGATGCTACATCGAAACCAACGCAGTCGACGTCGTTACGGTGAAAGATAATGTGATTAAACGGGCATCTTCGGCGCTGCTTTCGCTCGCTACGGTTTCCCCTGAAGATTTAAAAAAAAAATCAGATATCGATATGAAATCCGGAGTCGGAGTGAGCCGCAGGAAATGTGGTGAAATTATTTCTCACCTACCTCTCGAATGTTCTGCGAAACGCTGCTACTCACGTCGCTTTTACTGACCAACGTCAAGCTGCCGGACTTTGCCGAGTCTGTCCGAAGCTGGCGTTCGTTTCAAAATAAAAGCTGCCGAAGATCACGGTTATGTGATTCATAACAGGGCTGGACGGTAAAAATTAAAAATTAAACATCGATCATGATAAGATGGCTTAATTCCAGTCGATATCGATAATTAATAACTTTAGGTGACGTTTTTCCATTAATTAATTTCTACATATGGAAGAATCTGTACAATATCAACAGTACTTCTGTATAATTGTGGTTTATTTTTGTTTTTTTTAGTGATGACCCTACAGTTTTGCAAAAAAGAAGATACATACTACAAATGGAGTTCCAAATTAGTCAGGTCAAACTCCATAATTGATAACTCAGTAAGGTTTCAGCCTTAATATGAATTATAGTCACGTGCTGTTATATTTTAAGTCAAGTCAAGTCTTTTTTATTGTCAATGCTGCAATATGTACAGGACATAAAGAGGATTGAAATTACTGTACTCTTCAAACCTTTGGTGCAGACAATATACATTACATAAATAAAGACATGAAGTAATACAATTCTACTAAACAAAAACAAAAGAGCTTTAAAAAAATACAAATAATAAGTAATACTGTAAGGAACATAGCAGATTGGAAAAAACTATTTAGTGCAATATATCATTTTTGAAGGGTTTTAATCCCTACTATGTAAACTACTCAGGTTTCATGACACTACGGGGTTTTAACTGCAATGTTTAGTCTTATTAGGTTACTTTCGTAATACTAATCATAATCCTTTTACTGGAAGGAAAACTTGGTGCAGGCTGTTGTCTTAGAGGTCTTACATAACAGGCTGTCCCAGTTGACTTAACTAGTTTATCTTGTTTATGTTGCATGTTTGCGATCCTGTTTGTTTGAATTTGTTATCTATATTTGACATTTGTTTTATTGTAAAGCACCTTGTAGCTTTGTTTGGGTGCTTTTGCTGTTGCTATTAGTAGTAGTAGTAGTAGTAGTAGTAGTATTAGTATCAGTATTATTATTGGTATTTGACTGTGATTCACTCCTTACAAGGTGAAAGAGGATGTGAGGGGAACGTTTACGCACCAAGTGGACCAGCTGCCTCCATCTTATCATATCTGTTGTTTGTAGGAACCCATTAGTCAGCCATTAGTCAGGTGTTCCATCCAGAAAGATAAATAGTTTGTTTGTTTTTAACTGTTGAGGTGGCAGGTTGCTGGATACAGATTATGTTAGTGCTTATTTGTGGTATATTATGAGTTGAATTAACTGGATGAATGATAAAAGAAAATAAATCGATCAAGTGTTCAACAGCAAGCTTTGTCTCGGACTTTGATTCACAGTACATGCCACGGTTAAATTAAAATCATCCAGGTGAAGCGTCTCAATGGATCTATATGTTGATTTAGCCTCTTCAGTGCTAAGATTATATTTTCTGTCGCCATCCAGATCCAACTACTATGAGGATGGGAAGACAATACAAACTAGACATCAAGACCAACAGAGATACTAAAATAACTTTGGAGAAATTCCTTTCTGCAAATTAAAAACACAGAGGAATGGTGACTCTTGTAAATAGTTTTCTTTTGTTGATTTTAGTGCAGCATTTCAACATGAAGACAACATGGAAGCAGCTTAACTTTTCTATATATTATGATAATATATAAATCTCTATGCACACCAGTTTTTGTGGTCCACATCACCATTTTGTCACATCAAAATAGCAAAAAGAAAATTGAACTTTGGCTTATAATACTTGCCACACATCAAATTCTACTAATGTTAGAGGCCTCAAAAGTTGTTAAACTATCCACCAGCACAATTTGCATATTATTTTGCACATTATTATTTTCTTATTTTCCTGAAATGTAACATTTGTGAGCTACTGGGTACCTTGAATTTCCCCAAGGGGATGAATCTAATATCTATTTATTTACCTATCTATCTACACATTTACAAGAACTTTCTGGGGGGGCACCCTCATTTTTTTTTCCATTTTCAAGGCCCCATTTTCTTTTTTTAAAGGCCTCTGATAGAACTATTCAGTCATTTGGATCTTGAAGAAAATTCCCAGGTCTCAAAATATATGAACTTCTCAAAATATTGCCAAAATGTTTTAGTTTTGGGTCCCAGATAACAAATTACCCACGTCAACTTTCATGTATTTTATTTTGACAGGATGAAGCCAGTCCTGTGTGCAGCTTTACGCATGCTCCAACGTTCTCGCCTCCCATTGGCTGACGTCGTGACGCTGTACGTGCGTAGGCGCTTCCTCCACTTGACTCGCAGCAAAATAGAAGATGGTGAGTATGAAAATGGCGAAAAGGGAACGATTTGACTCGTTTACAGGGCGAGTTTCGAGCACTTGGTGTTTTCTTAGGATGTTTACCGACGTGACGAGGCCGACGTGGTGGTTTTAGGGTTTGATTTCAGCGTGTTTTTCTAGAGAAGCTCCATTCCGAGATGGATCAACGATCACATGACAGCTGAGCAGTTTAGTCCCCCAAAAAATGTACTGCAACAAGCTGCAACCAGCCCCAAAGTCACAGTTTCCTCCTGCACGACGGCCTCTCACCGTGTCCCGTTTGCTCATCAACCATTCTTGTTGTCTGTTTAACTGCTGTCATGATATTTGTTCACTTTTTCCAGTTTGGCTCCCAGTTAGCTCGCAGTGCTAACAGGCTAGCAGCTACTTTATCTTGTGAGGAGGCTGCTTCCTGGGAGGCAGTAATGATGTTTATCAGCTAGTTATTAACCTGCACTGACTGACACTGGTTAGCTTCTGGTCTTTTTTTAAAAGGATAAACCAACTAGTGATGCAGAAATTAGATCTGCAGCTGCACATCCATTCATTCTCTGTCTTCAAGGACTTTGGAACCAGATGTTAGTGAAAACAAAAAGCATATAGACCACATTAGAACAGATCTAGATCTAAAACCCGACATATAAACTCTGTTTTTAAAGGTTTTATTAATCAGAGGTTGTGTTTTAAAGAATCTTTAGTCTCTGTAGGTTATTTTAGTCAAGATTTGACCAAAGAAACACAGAATCTGATATGTGAAAGTGCAAAAAGGAGAGATTTCACCACTTTTGTTGCATGTAGACCACGTTACACCACGTCCAGATCTTAAACTGCTATATATAGATGGGTGAAATTTGGAGTAAACTGTCTTACAAAGGCTAAAGAGTTTAAGAAACAAAATTTCTGATTTGTGGAAGCTTTATTCTATTGGTATAAATGCAAAAATAAATAGAAAATGTGATGCTTCTGTTGCATATAGACCACATTAGACCAGATCTAGATCTAAAACTCAACATATAAACTCTATTTTTAAAGGTTTTACAAATCAGAGGTGGTGTTTTAAAGAATCTTTCGTCTCTGTAGGTTATTATAGTCAAGATTTGACCAAAGAAACACAAGAGTCAAATATGTAAAACCTTTATTCTATTTGTGAAAGTGCAAAAAGGAGAGATTTTACCACGTCCAAATCTAAACAACTACATATATATATGAGTCAAATCTAGAGTAAATTGTCTTCAGAGGCTAAACAATCTTTAAAACACAGTTTCTGATTTGTGAAAGCTATATTCTTTTAGTGAAAAGGCGAAAAAAAAAGGAGATTTCACTGCTGTTGTTGCATGTAGACCACGTGAGACCAGATCTAGATCCAAAACCCGACATATAAACTATATTTTTAAAGGTTTTACTAATCAGAGGCTGTGTTTTAACGAGTCTTTAGTCTCTGTAGGTTATTTGCAGTCAAGATCTGACCAGAGTCTGATATGTAAAAGTACAAAAAGGAGAGATTTCACCACTTTTGTTGCATGTAGACCAGATTACACCACGTCCAGATCTAAAACCACTTTATATAGACTGGTCAAATCTGCACTGAAGAGTGTAAATATTCTTTAAAACCAAGTCTCTGATTGTGAAATCTTTATTCTTCTTGTGTAAACAGAGAAAAGGGAGACTATATAATAATAATAACCTAACCTTTATTGATCCCCTTGGGTTCCTTCCTTCTCTGCATTCATCCTATTCAAAGTTAACCTTAACTATACATACTAGGAGCAGCAGGCTGCAGCGGTGCAGCACCCGGGGAGCAGTCAGGGGTTAAGGGCCTTGCTCAAGGGCCCACAGTGGTGGTGACTGGGACAAGCGGTCGCTCTCACTTTCCCACCTCAACCTCTTGCCAGTCCGGGGACTCGAACCAGCGACCCACCAGTTACAAATTCCCTTCACAAACCACTAGGCCACCACTGGCCCTAAATATGTCGGGGTTTTAGATCTGGATCTGGTCTGATGTGGTTTACATGCGACAACAGCAGTGAAATCTCCTTACAGAAGGAATAACTACTTCTCAAATTGGAGACTTTGTTTTAAAAAGTCTTAATCCTCTGTAGGACAAATTTAATCCTGATCTGACTCGTCTTTGTATCGTATGTATAGTTTAGCTTTTGTTGTATGTAGACCACATTAGACCTGGTCCAGATCCAAAACCCTGACATATAACCTCCCTTTTTGTATTTACATAAGCAGAATAAAGATTTCACAATACAGAGACTAACTACATTTAAGTGGGTCACCAGAACTTCCTTCCAGCACAGCGTCTGATTTATAAAAGCTTTATTCTATTTGTGGAAATGCAAAAAATAGAGATTTTGCAGCTTTTTCCCCACATGTAGACCAGGTCCAGATCTAAAACCACTATATATAGACTGATCAAATCTGGAGCAGATTGTCATAAAGAGCTTAAACAAAGATTTGTGGAACCTTTATTCTATTTGTGAAAATGCTGAAAAGGAGATTATATGTAGAGGTTTTAGATCTGGATCCAGTCTAATGTGTTGTAGATGCAACAAAAGCACATAAATGTTTGTTCTTTCAAAAGTAGAATTAAGGTTTCACAAATACCAAAGTGAGGTTTAGTCAGTTTTAAGGGCTTAACTAAAATATCTAACACAGTTTTACATTTCTGTGAAGATCCTCAGTCATCCAGGTCATAGTAGTTTCAATGGTAGCATCTGGACTTGGTTGAGTAGCTCCAAGACGTTCCACCTTCATCCAAGAGGCTTCATCAGTTCTAAACTGACTGGTTGGGAGTTCCAGGTTTTAGACTATTCAGGATCCATTAACACTATTGAAGCTCCAGTCTGATGGGTGAGTGTTGCCCCTCCCTCATTATGGGAGTCGTTAGGTCATTCCCTCTCACAATGGGGTTCGTTAGGGCTCTTTGTGGCCAGGTGTGAACGGTTAACGGTCTGGGTAAAGATTCCTTCATTTCTTTCGTTTCATACCAATGAGGGTCGTTAGGTCCTTCCCTTTCACAATGGGGTTCATTAGATCCCTTTGTGGCCAGGTTTGAAAGGTTTCTGTTCTTCCTGGATAAAGAATGAAATGAAAGAATCTTTACCCTGACCATTAACCGTTCACACCTGGCCACAAAGGGCTCTAATGAACCCCATTGTGAAAGGGAAGGACCTAACGACCCTCATTGGTACCGTTCACACACCGTTCATTAGGGCTCTTTGTGGCCAGGTGTGAACGGTACCAATGAGGGTCGTTAGGTCCTTCCCTCTCACAATTGGCTTTGTTAGGGTTCTTTGTGGCCAGGTGTGAACGGTACCAATGAGAGTCATTAGGTCCTTCCCTTTCACAATTGGCTTCGTTAGGGCCCTTTGTGGCCAGGTTTGAATGGTTTCTGTTCTTCCTGGGTAAAGAATGAAATGAAAGAATCTTTACCCAGACCGTTAACCTTTCACACCTGGCCACAAAGGGACCTAACGAAACCCATTGTGAAAGGGAAGGACCTAACGACCCTCATTGGTACCGTTCACACACTGTTCATTAGGGTCCTTTGTAGGGCTGCACCTAACGATTATTTTTGTATCGATTAATCTAACGATTATTTTTTCGATTAGTCGATTAATCTAACGATTAATTTATCAAAGCAAAAGCATGTCTTCTTAATATTTCAAGAATTTATTCAAACACGTCTCTTGAAAAACAAAACCTTTGTTACAAAAGTAACCAGATTAAATGTCTGCACCAAAAACATGCAACCAGAACCAGAACCAGCCCAGTCTTCACTGGTAATCTGGTTTGGCAACATGAATCTCTCCAAAATAAAGTTACAGCAAGAGCTGCTCAATTCAAGTAAAAGTTCATGTTTGAAAAAACACGCTACAGACAGAATATACTCCCTCATATACTCCCGTTACCATGACACCACGATTTTACACGTCGACGTATTTTCGTAATCGATTACGTCGACGAATCGCCCCACCCCTAAAATAATACAACTTTAACTTGGTAAAATCATCATGATAGTTGTGTTTTACCATCTATCCATCCATTATCTATAATCCTCTGTAGGGTCGCAGGGGGCTGGAGCCTATCCCAGGCGACTGAACATACCTGCTAACACATTAATCTAGCTTTGTAGGTCACCAGATGTATCATTTGTTACCAATATACCTGCAAAAATGAGGTTCTGTGAGGATCTGTGAGCTGTTTAGTGCAAATTATCAGACATTTACATCAAGGAAAACATGGCATCTCTTGTGCACCAGACTGCAAACATTGAGCATGTTAGCATTAGCATTAGCAATTACCTAAGTCATTCAAGCAAAGTGCATCATTTTAAAATGGGCCATGGTAGCATGTGGCAGGAATTTTGCTTGAATGTCAGTCATTGTTTATACTGATAGAGAATATATCCATCCATTATCTATACACCACTTCCTCTGATCCTCTGTAGGATCACGAGGGGCTGGAGTCTATCCCAGCCGACTCGGGTGAAGGCAGGAGACACCCTGGACAGGTCACCAGTCCATCACAGGGCCACACATAGAGACAGAAGCACACTCTCATTCACACCTACAGACAATTTAGAATCCTCAATTAACCTCAGCAGTAGGGATGTAACGATGCATCGTGACACGAATAAAAATCGGTACAAATGCGTGAAGATTCGCACCGGTTGACAGAAAGAAATGAATCGCGAATGAAATTAAGAAATAGGTTACGTTATCTTTAAAAAAAAAAAAAAGTCACTGGTTGGTGATTCATTTGTTCAACGTCAGACGTCAAGTCACTACGTAGGTACGGGGCACAGAACGAGGAAGACATGGCGACAGTAGGCAACAACTTTGAAATAGAGGATGCACCGAGCGGTTTGAAATCACCTGTGTGGCGGCATTTTGGATTCCCTATACACAATAATACAACCGGTGAGAAATGGACAGACAAAACCAAAACAGCATGTAAATATTGCAAGAGACTGCTAACATATAGCGGCAACACGAGCAACATGCAGCAGCAATATTAGCCGCCACCACAGTGAGAAGCAAAGCAACGTTACGCCACCTTGTGAGCAGAGGTGGCAAATCCTGGTCCCCGAAAGTAAAAATCCTTTTCCGTTCTAGATGTCTCCCTCTTCCAACACACCTGATTCAAATGATCATCTCATCATCAAGCTCTGCAGAAGCCTGGTAACGATCCTGACCATTTGAATCAGGTGTGTTGGAAGAGGGAGACATCTAGAACGGAAAGGATTTTTACTTTCGGGGACCAGGATTTGCCACCTCTGCTCGTGAGCGACAATTGCCGAGGGGGCAAAC
>OMNN01042252.1:0-10792 GCA_900302755.1 Chromis chromis
GACAAATGTTTTTATAATTGTGACTGTGATCATTCTGATGGCATTTTTCACAATTTTCAGACAAGAAATTGATGAAACGGATAAAATAATCAGCTGAATCTGTTAATTCAAAATGAGCTTTGCCTCCATAAATTACCAATAATAAAGAGTAAAATACTGTAATAATAATCTAATGCTATAATATGTTACAGGCCACATTTTTCTGTACTTTTACTTCCAATATTTTAAATACATTTTTGTCAGAATACTTTTACGTCCTTTTACTTCTAGTAACATTTAAGTATTTAAGTAAAATAATGTGAATACTTTTCAATAACTGTGGGATCGGTACTTCTAACTCGTCAAAAAATATGATTCCTATAGACAAAAAAACATGAATATTACAGTCAAATAATACAGTCAAATTTAGCCTCGATATGGCAAAGAAATGCTTGCTCCAAGATTTTTCCTAATTCATGTTGACATTTCAGATGATTAGTTTTGTCTTTGAGCCTTCATGAAAGCTCAGAGGAATCTTTACCGCTCAGATAAAAGGATAAAATTTACAGAAAGGAAGCTTAAAGCAACAAATACAGTACAGGAAAGTTTCTAAAGCCTTCTTAATCCAATGAACAAATACAGAACCATTAGAAAAGAAAGCCACAGATTTGGTCTGTTAGGTTTTGGACACAAAATTTATGAACTGCTGTTTTTGTCTTGAGACTAGAAACAACAAAAAACACATTAAAATAAATGACTAAAATGAAAACAGAGCTGACCCTTTAGAATACCTGCTTATTATCAGTGTTACATTCAATATCTTACAGTTTTATTTAAGTCACATGTAAATCGTCCGTTTCGAATCAAATCTTCGACTCCAATAACTTCTCAAACCCACGCGAACCAACATTTCTCCTCACACGATTCCAGACTCTCAGCTCTGCTCACTAATAAACAAACCTTTAACTGCAGAGGAATGGCAGCAATGAGCATCATCCCTGATTTGCTGGAAATGTTTTGACCTCTGCGGCCGTGCGGTTCAAGACGAGACTCTTAGTAATTATATTTGGGGAAAAGGCTGGAATGTGGGTTTTGTCACATTAAGGACAGACTTGTTGAGACTCTTTGAGGACTGCTTTTTCTCTCCTGGAAAGAGGAGAGCGCTATCTTAGTGGATTTAAATTAGATTTAAACAAAACACAACACCAGCTAATATGTTGTTTATACTATTTAAGCCTGCTTATCTGCCCCTTCTGTGTTTTTCAAAACCAGACCATACGTCATGCTGATGGAGTTTAGATATACGTTCTCCACTTTCCAAATGATTTAAGAACTCAGACTGCAGGTAGTGATGACTTTATGCAGACCGACGGGTGGGAGTGGGGTTTAAGTGACGGAGAGGCAGTGTCAGGTTTCTCAGAAAGCACTCCAGACTTGTGCAGAGTTTCCTCGGGGGCAGCGGGAGGGATTTTTCTTTGTGTCGAGCCTGGATTCATCTGCATATGACCCTCCCTCTCCCCTCGGATTGGCCGGGGCTCCGCTAGCATGTGGAAACCCACATCCAAACTTTCTCAGTTGGAGCCAAACTTCACTGAGTGGAGGAGGATGAACAGGGGAGGCCAGCAGCTGTATGAGTGAGTAACAACTGCAGGCAGACAGGCAGAGGAAGAAAGAGAGGATGATATCTTAATTGTAGGTTTCTATAATTGTATCCTGACCAGGCTTCTAGGTATTTACTTTACAAAACCAACAGCTTTGGTTTGTGGTTGTTTGTCTCTTGAGAAGAGGCTGTAGATTATATTGGAGGAAAAACTGGATCTTCTTATCGTTTTACCTGGAAATCTTTTTGTTTTCTCACTCGTAATTTAATAGAAGACATTTTTAAAGTCAGTTTATTGCCTTTATCTGACAGACATTAAATCATTTGGAGGGATTTTTTTAGAAATGTCAGTTTAGCCAGTAGACAGGATATTGTTATTACTTCATTATGCTGCTGGCTCTGCTTCTGGTTCTGAGTCTTTGCTCGGAGGCTCTCTCCTCGGAGCTGTCATCGATAACCATCCAGTACCGCGTTCGGGAGGAGCAGCCGGCGGGAACCGAGGTCGGCCGGCTGGTGGACGACCTCCGGCAGAGGGATGAAGTCGGCCCGCTGGAGGATTTCCAGGTGGTGGAGCAGGCAAAAGCCCTTCCTTTCTCCGTCACCGCTCGAGACGGGGTCGTCTCCACCCAGGGTCGGTTGGACAGGGAAGAGCTGTGTCGGGGGTCGGACCTGTGCGAGGTGGCCTTCAGCGTCCTGTACAGGAAAAGCGGCGCTGTGAACTGCCTGCGGGTTCGCATGGAGGTGATGGACTTGAACGACCACAGTCCCAGCTTTCCCAGCGCTCTGCAAGAAGTGGAGATCTCGGAGACCGCCAACCTCAGGATGCGAATCCCTTTGGACCGGGCAGTGGATCCGGATGCCGGACCCAACGGCCTCCAGACCTACTCGCTGTCTGTCAACCAACACTTTGCTCTGGACATGACTGTTGGTCCAGGTGGGACAAAACAGGCAGAGCTGGTGGTTATTAAAGAGCTGGACAGGGAGGTTCAGGCCTCCTTTGACCTCAACCTGGTTGCTTGGGATAAAGGGAACCCACCCAAGTCTGGAAGCACATTAGTCCGGGTTAATATTCAGGACTCAAATGATAACAGCCCCACGTTTGAGGACAGCAGTCCCACTGTGGATCTACCTGAGGATACTGCAATTGGGACCACCATTATCAAGCTGACAGCCACTGATCCAGACCAGGGTGCCAATGGGGAGGTGGAGTACTCGTTTAGTAAACACACACGTCCAGATGTTCAGAAGCTCTTTCATGTGGATCAAAAAACTGGAGCTGTGAGTCTCAGGGCACCTCTGGATTACGAGGCTCAGACTTCTTATGAAGTGATCGTACAGGCCAGCGATCGTGGGCCCAACGCAATCCCCTCTCACTGCAAACTGCACGTCAAGCTTATAGATGTTAACGACAACGCGCCGAGGATACGCATGACCTGGACGTCCAACTCACGTGTTGCGACTGTGCTGGAAGGAGCACCAGTGGGCACTTTCCTGGCTCTAGTGACGGTCTCTGATGCAGACTCAGGAAGTAATGGACAAGTTTTTGCTCACATTGACGAAAGGTCTAGCCCTTTCCTCCTTAAGCAGATCCACGGTGACAATTACATGATCATCACCGCTGGAAATCTGGATCGAGAGAAGATCATGCAGTATAACATCACGGTCCTCGCTCAGGATCTAGGAGATCCCTCACTGTCTTGTATTGAAAACCTGCCTGTCCACGTTTTGGATTTGAACGACAATTCCCCAGTGTTCTCCGCCTCCGTCTACAAGGCCTCCTTCAAGGAGAACAACATGGCAGGCTACCAGGCTCTCAAAGTTGAAGCCCACGATGTTGACCAGGACCTCAATGGAAAAGTGTCCTACTTCATGAGCAGCTCCATTGACCAAGAGGCTAAAACACAGTCTTTCATAATTCACCCCAAAACTGGAGTCATAAGCGTGCAGGAACCTTTAGACTATGAGGAATCTCACGAGTTCTCGTTCACCGTGGAGGCTGTCGACCACGGACGTCCACCGCTGACAAGCACGGCCACCGTGCAGATCAGCATTGAGGATGTAAATGACAACTACCCGGCCATCAAAGAGCCAAAACCGAGAAAGGGCGTGGCTTCTCTGAGTGTACCTGTCAACGCATACAAAGGGGAGATTGTGACCGAGCTGGGGAACGACATGGAGGAGGGAACCACCACTTTACCGATCAGTCACTCAGTCAGAGAGGGGTCCACTGGATTCCTTGCATCCACGATAAAGGCCGAAGATGAAGACTCAGGCCTCAATGGAGAACTCCAGTACGTCATAACCAATGGAGACCCGTACGGACTCTTCTCTCTGGATCAGGCGACAGGCCAGCTTTTTGTTAACACCACTAATGCAACTGAGCTCATTGGGAAAACCTTTACGGTGGACGTTTCTGTGTCTGACATGGGGACTCCCAGCCTGGCCACAAAGACGACTCTGGAGGTGACTTTCATCAACCTCCAGGACCATCTGAAGAACTCGTCACCAGGACACCGTGGCCAGCTCAGCTTCACCATGATGATGGCAATCTGCCTGGGTGCTACGTGCCTGCTTCTCCTGCTCGCCATCGCTTTGGTGACGACGTTCTGCCGCCCGGAGAAACGGGACAACCGGGCCTACAACTGCAGGCAGGCTGAATCCAGCTACACCCGCCATCCTAGGCGTCCTCAGAAGAACATCAGAAAGTCTGACATTCAGCTCATTCCCGTCATCCGGGGGCGAAAGGAAGACCTTCCCGAGGACAATGCCGAAACCCAGCCACTGACTCCACCTTCGGTCTCAGAGGATCTGCAAACTGAGAGGCAGTACAACTTAATGCCATCAGTTCTGAACACGAGCTTCCATTCCCAAGGCTACATAGAAGATGATGCGACTCCACCCGTCCCCCATCACTGCAGGACACTCAGGAAACCCGGGAACATTGAACTCGACAGTGCTCTGCCTCTGACCCCAGCCACGTCGTACCGGACTCTTCGCAAGGCCAGAAACCCTTCATCGTCTTCCTCAGCCTCGCACTCGAGCACCTTGAAGAGGCAGCATCACCACGAAGGTAAAGAGGCCGAGCTGCCACGATCGCCGTCGCAGGCGACCCTCAGGAGGCCGAAGACCTCGGAGGGACGAGGAACGCACGACGCAGAACACCGGCAGATGCTTCGAAACCTGGTTCGCCTGTCCATGGCTGCGTTCGGAGACTCCATCGAGCTTTCCTCGGCTTCCCCAGAGGTGCAGGTGAGTGGTGGTGGTGTCTTACTCAGGCCATGAAATCTCAGATGAATTGATCTTTTGTTGCTCAATAACAGTATATCTAATGATTTGAATCAATACTTGGTACATATGAGTGCTTTTACTATTAAAGAAATGACAAAAAATGAAAATAACAGCAAATACCTGCAATATAATGACATTTTAAGCATTAAAGAGTTAAACAATGTGATTTTAAGGTCACACATTGTAGAAGAATAAATTACTATTAGTAAAAATACAGATTATTGATGTGGACATTGTGTGCAGTTTTGGCTAGTTTTGTTTTTTAGATTGTTGACATTTATATTAATACCTGTTTCTGGGATTTTACTAGTTATTACCCATAATTTAACAAAGCAGGTAAAGTCTGTACAATAAGAGCAAATTGTAGTTAGCTTACGACTTATTTCAAACACCAAATTCACTAAAACTCATTTTAAATTCTGACGTTTATGTGACGGTGTCTGACTTAATTCATAATATTTGACATAACTCAATCTTCTTTAGTAGTTCAACACCCTTTTCTTAGTTCTAAGTTGATGTTTAATGATTTTATTCAACAGTTAGTCACTGGAGTGTTTTTTATTACAAACAATTCTTTGAAAATAACATAACCTTCTGGTTCTTTTTATCATATGAACTAAAGCATCTTTGGGGTAATATAAGACCACATTATGTAGAAAACAACTTGCCATGTCTTTTTTAACAAACTATATGACTGATTTCAAGCACAGCATTCATTTAAACTCTATAAATACGACGCTGACGTTGCATTTCTGGCAGAACACAACAACAACTTTACTTCCAAGCCTGACAAATGTGTCCATTTATTGATGGGTCATTCTATGCCAGTTCACCCAGTTTGCAGAACTTTTTCCGGGTCATGTCATGCATTTTCTTGAAATAAATCAGGCAAAAACTTCTACTTAAACCATAGAATCTTGCAAAATCCCACAGCTCTACTCCAAATACTTGCAAACTGTGAAAAAGAAGCTTTAAAGATGCTTTAAAAGGACTGCTGAAGTTATCAAATTCAACACAGGGGGGGCGATTTTCAAAAATTCATAACTCAAAATGTATTCGGAGTAGAGCTGTGGGATTTTGCAAAGTTATATGGTTTAGGTAGATGTTTTTGCATGATGTATTAAAAAAAATAAATCAATGAGGCCTTAGGTGAGTTGGCATGGAATGACTCACCAGCTAATGCACTACTGCTACTCCGATTTAAAATGTGTGATCACGTTTACATCAACATGTGCTCCTAGTTAGAATAATAAGTGTCCCCCTACAGGCTCTGAGATTAATCTGAAGTCCATTAAAGAGTAGAGATTACAGCACAGATTCCCTTACACTTTCCCAGCGGCCTCCTGTATGATGACTTACTCAGACGGCCTGAAGGCAGGAGTCGGGTGGAGGTGTGTGGCTGACGGATCACCGTGAAGCTAAAATGCAGCAAGTTTATTCAGGTGCTCGTGTGTCACAGAGAAAAATCCCCCCCAAAGAAACCCTGACAGCGTAATATCAGATATCATATTGGAGCCAGGAGGAGCAGGAGAAGGAGGAGGAGGAGGGTGATCTCCTCTTGTGTGGGGTCTGGGAGAGAGGAGGGAGGAGGCCAGCCAAAGTAAGCTGTGATGTGTTTGTAGTGTAAGCTAACACCGCTCTGACACGCCGCCCTGTCACTTACAAATGACTCAAAAATCACTTTTACTGCAGCAGCAGGAAGAAAAACAGCTCAGCCTAAGAGCAGCAGAGAGAGCAGGATACTGAAGTAATGCAGCCTTTAGAGGTTCACAGGCTCAAAATAACATCACAGAGTTGACTTTTATTCACATCTTTAACTTTATTTGCTTTTTTTCCTCACATAAAAACTGAGATTACTAATATAAAAGCTTGAATAAACAGGATTATTGGACTAAATGAATCATATATGAACTGCTTCAGCTGGTAACACACAGCTAATTAGGTTAACAACTAATATTAATGCCACTTAAATTGCATTCCTCTCCAATAAGCTTGAAGTTTGGAGTTTTTTCAACTTAACGATATTTTTTTACCCAAATTAAAATGCAAAACTTGATTTTATCATCAGATTTACCTTTATTTGCTTTGTTGCAGCAGAAATATTTGAAGAAATGTAGACGCCAGTTGCACAATGGCAAAGGACAAGTAAACCTAAGCTCTGCACTTTGTCTTGAATCAGAATACCAGTTTTTAAAAGGGCAAAATATAATTTAATTTTGATGAAATCTACAAAAGTAAACCTTCAACAAAACCAGAAGATAAATGAGATTCACTCTAAACAGTATTTTACTTCAGTGCACAAACCATTGACCTAGTCCTGCATTCTTTTATATAAACTGACTTTAATAGATTTTCTATTGCCTTTACTACCCTTTCTTTATGTTTTATCATCTGAACTACCCATTGCCATATTCCATTGTTTTGGTGGTTGCTTAATTTCTTCAAAGAGAGCTGTTATTTTGTTATTTAACTAATAAATGCAATGAGGAAATACCGTAAGCAATGGCAAAATTAGACAGCAATAGAAAATTGAAGTATTAAAAGACAGAAATGTATGAATAGATATGTTATTATGAATATTTATTTATTAAACCTTAATACTAAACTCCCCCCAGAGGACAGAGTTGCAGTATTTTAGCAAATCAAATTACAGACATTAAAGCTGCAAAGACCACTGAATACAACAGTAGCATCACTTTTATGCTGTTAAAGCTGACCTGTTAGTAAAAGTTGCTTATTGTTTTACATCCAACACACACCCAGGAACAAAAACATATCAATTTGTCGTCTAGTTAGTAAAATATTTACTGCTTTCTAGCTCTGGTTTTGGTCTCCTCCACCTCCAGAGGAAAACACCAGGCTCTGGAGCTGCTAAATGCTGCACTATGTTAATTTCTAACTGTGTGTTTGGTGCTGAGTAGGATTTTTAGCAAAACAATGACTCACTATCAGAGCCGGCTCACCCATTAGACAATATAGGCAAATGCTAAGGTCGCCGTGGCCTCCAGGGGGCGCCACAAATCGGGAAAACATTCACCTTCAATATAATTATATTAAAACTAATTATTACTATTAACTTTTAAAATGGAAAAGCTCACATTGATTCGAATGTAAAGCAATGCTCAATTAATTTTACTACAAAACAATGCTAGTCGATTTCTTTTGTAAGCGATGGAGGGGGGCGCCATATAAAATCTAGCCTGGAGCACCACATTGGGTAGGGTCGACTCAGACTTTTATGCTGTTAAAGCTTCCTTGCTTATTGTTTTACATCCAACACACACCCAGGAACAAAAGAATATCCATTTGTGGTTTAGTTTGTTCCCACCTGGTGAACCTAAGTAAAATATTTACTCCTTTTAGCTCTGTTTTTGGTCTCCACCACCTCCCGATGAAAACACTGGGCTCTGTAGCTGCTAAATGCTGCACTATGTTCATTTCTAACTGTGTGTTTGGTGCTGAGTAGGTCGTGTACAGTGGATTTTTTAGCAAAACAATGAGATTCTGTGAAGCTGATAATTGTCTGTAGCCTCATCAGTATGTTTCACGTTGTCATTTGATCAACTTCTTTTATGAAAATGTGGATTATAGCTGCTCTAAATGTTCCTGATTCAGCTCATTTAAGTGTTCGAGGGAATGAGGACAATATCCGACTCATTCTGCTGACATATTTTAGTTGTGTGAAGTCTTGAAATAGCACAGAGGGCAATGAAAGGCATTTATATTTATTCCAAATATTAAGAAATTCTCCAAAAAGTCATTTGTACATGCATGTATTGCCAAAATTCAGCCCTGCATCTTTGGTATCTTGCAAATTTTGGCATGTCTGTTCTAATTAGTGTCATGTATTTGCACCACAATTGAAAATTTTAAAAATTTTAAAAACATACCAAATATATATGATTAATGCAAGGACAGCGTAATAATCTGAAGCTTCGAGCTGCCGAAACAGACCCGCGTCATCGAGGGCGAAAGTCGCTGCCAACGCCCAGCAGACAGAGAACAAAGACCTCGACCAGGTCCAACATCCTCACGTGAATCCCATTAAAAAGACTGGAGGCCTTTCCACCCAGATCCCCTCCTCACCGCCGCCCTCCCAGCCGGCCCAGTTGGCACTCCTCGGGCTTCAGATGTTTCTCTCTCCTCCCTCGAGGTCGCAAAGGAAGAGGCCTTCTGGATGCCTGGGAGGAGGGGGATTTACCGTTCACCTCCACCTCAACGCACACACACACACACACACACATACACACACACACCATCCACTCGTCCATATTTCGGAGTCCATCCTGGAAGGAAACCGGCCAGAGAAGAATAGGCTTTTACGTAGAGGCTGCATCCTGTCGCTGCAGAGGCATGCACGTGCAAAAACACACAAATGTCACGGCCATAAATTAGCATGTGCAAATACACACACACCTTTACCACAGTGTGTGTGTGTGTGTGTGTGTGTGTTTCCTCCCTGGTGTACAGTGTGTATCCGCTGTATAACAGAGCTGTCAGCAGAAAGGTGGACACAGTTGTTCGGTTCTCACACTGTAAAAACCAACACAAAGAAAGAAAAATGACTTTCTACTCAACTAGCATGCAAGTTTATTAAAGAGTTTTAGATTCAGCTGTCAACTTGTGCTCTTTTAAAAATAGTGCATTGTTAAACTCTCCCTCTTATCAAGTCGTTTTTAAAAGCTCTGCCTGTGCAGTAGGAGTGTGTCGACCTGTTTAAGCCTTGAAACGTCACCTGACACTGTTATAGGACGTTCTGCAGGCCTGCATTGAAAACATGTCAGTTTAATAAGAGAAAAAAACATTTAAAAACTCAATAAACTTTCTTATTTTCACAGCAGACATTTGTGAGTCCTGCATCTGTGCATCGTGGTTCACTGTCATGATCACTGGGAGTTGAATCTTTTATGATGGAGAGATTAAACTACTTTTAAACTTTCTTAAAATGAGCTGGAAAAGAGAAACATGTCGATGACAAACGTGGATTTAGCGCATTAAAGTAATGTGTGACTTTTGCACTGCATCAGTTTTGCTAATTGCTTTGCTTTGAATACAACAGGTTCACTTTTAGAGCTCCTGAGTTAAATAAGTTTAGGGTTTTTATATGATGAGTATTACATTTTATAGTGGGACATAGCAGAACAAACTTAGGCTGATCTGTATGCACTGCAAACAATTTATACATGTAAGTTTTTGAACAATTAACCCACAAATGTTAGTGCAATGTCCACATCAAAAATCTGTATTTCTATTATTTTACAATGTGTGACCACAAATTACACAGTTTTACTGCATTTAAATCTGCTAAAACATCATCATAACATTATTTTGCAGATGTTTTGACATTATTTTTACAGTTGTTGAACGCTACAGTTGCACAGATTTTGCAGAAAAGAATGTAGAACACAAACACTAGATCAGTGGTTCTCAACTGGTCCAGCCTCAGGATCCACTATGTCTCTATTAATAACGGTCACAACCCAAATTTTTGAAGTTTGCTGTTCCTGTTAACAAACTAAGGTTTATCTGGGTGTAGTCTCAACACATTTTGATACAGCTTGGGAACATTTTGTCTTATGTTTTGCTCATATTGGTATATTTGGACACTTTTGCCAAGTTCTGGTCATATTCTGTCCCATTCTGACAGATTCTGAGAACATGTTGGTTTATTTTTGTCATGTTTTAGCATAAATGTCTCCACTAAGCTGGCAGAGCCACATCTAGAGGTTAATAGTGGACAACTACTGGTGTCACCACCACTAAATATCCTGCTATTGAAAGCAAAGTGTGTCAGAAGAAACACGTCCTTCAAAATAAAAGACTTTATACCACTACTTTTTTGGGGGGGGCATGCTTCTGCGACCCTCTAAAAATGGCTTTGCAACCCACTTTTGGGTCCCGACCCACCAGTTGAGAACCCCTGGT
>OMNN01042257.1:0-15480 GCA_900302755.1 Chromis chromis
GAACCAAACCATAATACTACTGTATTATGAAAAAACACAGGAATTTTTATCCTTAACAAGAGGACTGTAGAAGTCGGTGGGGGCCACTGACAGACCACAGGAGCCACAAGTGAGGCAGAGAGACAGAAACGGAACTGTAGTTATAGCTCGTGCATTGTGGACTCATGTCATACAGCCCAAATTTAGTAGTATTGATTATTGATTTCAATCACTCACCTTAACTGGAGCAGTAGGCTCAGAAGCCACTATTACAACTGAGTGGGTGGGGAAACAGCATAGGCAGCTAGGCTATGTTTACAGTAAGCAGCCAAGAGAAACATAAGAATATATTACACGACATCCAGGATGTCCCACTGCTCCCAGGACAACGTGTGCTGGTTGTACACCAGGTCACCACAACCAAGAGACAGGTAAAGGGAAAATTAAGTGGCATGTGGGAAAACCAGCCCCATGTGGTGGTACCTAGACCATCCAATGTACATGGTTAGACATGAAGGCAGAGACGGCCCAGAACATGTTCTCCATTGCAACAGCTTATGCCCCTGCCACCCATGCTGAGCCGCAGGACCAGCTGAGACCATGGAACTTAAGTCTTACAGCTGACAAATCCAAATTAAGTTGCTAGTACTCTTGTTTTTTCACTGTGAAGCACTTTGGTCACCTTTAGGGCTGTTGTAAAGGGCTATATAAATACACTTTGATTGATTGATTGATTGACTGACTGATTGACTGATTGAGTACTCATTTTCACCCTTGTCTGACTCAAGTTCAAACTGCAAATCTAAAGTCAAAAGCTCTGACCTGAATAAATAAAAACTACAACACTTACTCGGTCTAATGTAGTATAAATCAAATAGTAATTATTAATTATCAATGTAATTATTTCTCTACCTTCAGGTTGAGTCTTGGGTCCTCGATCAGTGCTCTGAGATCAGTGATTTGTGGAATCCTGACCGTCTTGATGGCCGCATGGCGCTTTGCTCTGCAGGCATCAGCAGCCAGTGACACATTGAGTGGCCCACACTTCCTCACACACTCCCCCTCGTCAGCCAGCACCAGGCTCTGCTCCTTTGGGTCAAGGGAAGCCTCACATACAGGGGGAGAGCACAGAGAGCGGCCTAAAGATAGGACGCATAAAGAATAAGAAATGGTGACAGAACAGCAATGCATTGCAAAAACAGCTGTATACTACGAAACTGTTTCTGGAGTGAATAGAGTGCTGACACATGTATCTTACTAGCTCCTCGTCTGAACAGCTTATCAGTGGAGTGCTTAGCAGGATGGGGTTGGATGTAACTTTCCAGGCTGTTAAGATGACAGTGGTACAGCGACCTCAACAAGTCTCTGGCAGCCCCCAGCATCGCCTTCCTTTCAGCCAGGTTTCGACTCTGCGCCAGACGAGGAAGCAGTGCCAACTGGACGTGGTACAGAGGTTCGAACAAGTAGAAGACCTGTGGCATAAAATAATATCAGACAATATAGAACCATTACAGTGTACTTCCACTAACAAAACTGGCAAACCAAATTTTCATGGGGAAATCAATAAAACTGTAGCGCCTTTTTGAGAATATATCCACCATAATCCAGTGGCTGTTACCACATTTTGCTGATCAAGGCGAGTCAGTTGGTGGTTTTAAAAGTCACTGAGCGGTTTACCCTAACAGGCAGTGTGTATATGCTGGGAGTGCTCCAGCCTAGAAAGCTGCTGAAATACTGACAACTTATTCTGCAGTGTAGATTCTGCACATCATCAAAGTCTCTCTGTGTGTCCTGTATTGAGCCTACAAGAGTTTTGGATTCTGTATTACTACTGATTTTTTTTCATGTACAGTTGAACACAATACCCAAGTAAACCCAAAATGGCAAATGGTTTAGAGGTTGGTGAGTGAACTAACTTAGTAAGTCAGATGCTATGGTGTGCTGGACCCACATTATAGTATTGTTTGTGTCGTGCTGCATTTTTAGACAACAGATGCAAAGCAGAAGCAACATCCATTTTTCCCTGGTGTCTCTGTAAAGTGTTACATTAAGAACCCGTCATGTGATTTTTTTTTGCCATTTTAAATAACTTTCTAAACCTTTATTGTTTTTATAACTTTGAAAATGAATTCAGTGTCACAAATGAAACACTGACTGAGCCACATACAAGTCACTACATTTTATCTATTGGAACATTCCATTCCACTTTGCAGTTACACATTTTGTGAATTATGCTGCTGTTGTCTATTTTACATATTGCTCATGAATCAAAAATATCAATTAAAAAAATATTTGGCATTATGAAATTGGTATGTTTTGACATTAAAGGCTGTCAGTCGAGATATCTTTTCACAATTGTGGAAGGGAAATGGTCTGGAATTTGTTAATATCAGACGCGTGATGGTGTATGATACTGTATGACTTATAAAAATATGTGCCATGGCCTATCAGAAATGCATGTCAGAAAAGGGATGTGAATTTGGCTATGTACTTGTGTTTATTAAACATATTAAATTTGTGTTTAATATGTACTTTTTATTCTGTTAGGGCTTTGAAACCGATTCTAATTGGAATGTTAGGCTCCATGTAAACATACGTACCAATTTAAGGTATATTAACCAAATTTAGTGCACATGTTCAGATTCTAGCTTCAAGCTTTGCTGCATGGTCTTAGAAAATGATGCTTCTCTTTTTGCAACACATCTTCAATATGAGAAGAAACTTTGCTTCTGTGCAACAAACGCTAAGTGGCAAAGTACATGACTCTTCTACTTTTTATAATCACTATAAAGCCTCAGAAAAATTTGTTCAAAAGCTACCAAAATAATCCATTTTTTTCACATTCTTGAGATTAGTGATGGGAATTCCGGTTCTTTTTTAGAGAACCTGCTCTTACGAACCGGCTCTCTTAAAAGAGCCGGCTCTTTCGGCTCCCATGAGGCTCTCCAGTAGTGTGTTGTGTGTGTGTGTGTGTAACTGCCGATGATTCTATCTGTAAATTTGAGGTTTTGGTAATTATATAAATCCATTGACCTTGGTGTATTAAGAATTTAGCCAATAAAAATCTCAGAATGAAATGAAATATATCAGGACATATTAGTTTGGTTTGCCAAAGTAAAGACTATTAAATAGCCTCTGAAATATTGATTTAATCCTAAAGTCCTTAGCTAGTAAGAGAAGAACGCATGGTCAGAGTCAACCTTTTTGAAATGACAAAGATGATTCCATATAACATTCTAACCTCTGGATGCTGGTTGAACAGCTGACCCACAAATGAGGATCCGCTCCGAGTGGTGGCCAGAATGAGGATGTGGGTTCTCTTTTTGGCATCGTAAGTGGGGACGGGGAAAGAGGTGGGGGGGGAGGAGGAGGTGTGGGAGAAAATGTCATCACAGCCATAGCCCTCAAGTCTCTCCTGGGTCACTCGTGCCAGGTCTTTGGGGCTGCAGTTGACAGCGTGGCCTGCGGGTGCCAAGCCCACAGAGCACAGCAGGCCTAAACGGCTGGTGGAGAAGGTGCGGATGGCCGTGTACTGGATGGCTATGGAGGCTAATGCTAGCAACACCATGAACTTCCAAGAACACTGCATGATGGTTGGACAGACGCATCAGGAGGCCATATCACTGTCTGCCAAACATGGGGGGAAAAAGACAAAGACACAAGGAGGATAGAAGACACAGATCTTAAGATTGTTGCATTTGTTTTCGTCACTGTTTTGGTTCACTCTTGGCACTTTCTGTGTTAGGAGTGGATCAGTAGTCATCAGGGGTGGAAAATCCTGGTCCTCGAAAGTAAAAATCCTGCATGTTTTATATGTTTCCCTCTTCCATCACACCTGATTCAAATGATCAGGATCGTTATCAGGCTTCTGCAGAGCTTGATGATGAGCTGATCATTTGAATCAGGTGTGTCGGAAGAGGGAAACATCTAAAACATGCAGGATTTTTACTTTCGAGGACCAGAATTCTCCACCCCTGGTTGTTAGTGAATAAGTGCAATTTATATAAAATAAATGGACATAGCCTCTGAAAAGTAAAGCAAATACTGAAGTGCTTTAAAGGTTTGGTGTGTAAGATTTATGCTGACATTTTGGCAGAAATGGAATATAATATTCCTTATTGTGTTATGAGTGTATATTTACCTGAAAATAAGAATCATGTTCTTGTTACCTCGAAATGAGGCCTTTATGTCTACGCATGGAGCTCTTCCACGAAGTACGGCATGCTACACCGTTATTTTTCTACATTATTGCACAGTGAGATCAAACACTGGCTCTAAAGAGAGATTTTTTTTATGTTTTTCATGTTTTTTGCAACCACCATAGGTTCTCCTGCATGTTTGGAATGGGAGGATGAGGCGAGGGTTATTCATATGGTTGTAATTTGCAACCTAATCACTAGATGCTACTAAATCCTACACACTGCTCCTTTAAACCTGCATTCTTTCTAATGGCCAGAAGGGGGCGTCTCCACTAATTGCAAAGAGAATCAGATTGTATGGAAGTCTATGAGAAAGTGCCCCTACTTTCCACTTGATTTATTCCTACAGCAAACATTTTTCTAATGAGTTTAAGGTCTAAGTCGCTAGTTTCAATTCTTCTTCAATACTGCATGATGTTCATTTTAGAAACTATGGTTTCATTTAGAGTGAAGTAGACAGTAAAGCAGCATACTTAAGGTCAAGGCTACACTGTGACTGACAATTTGCTACCACAGCAACCTGCCAATCAGGATAAAGCATAGAAATGGCTATCGATGTACATTTAAAGTGCTGTCAACTAGCTTTTAGCTGCTGCCCCTTTCACAGTGTGTTTTCAGTTCAAAAAAGTTACATGTTTTAATCACCTAAAATGTCTTGTTTAGCATTTGGCTATACTAAAAGTTATTCAGCTGTTAATTTTTCCAGGTAAGTAGGCCTACGTTTTTGTTTTAGGTTTGTTTTTAATTTGAATTAGGCATGCACCTTGCACCTTGCACCAGCGTTCGTTGATAACTGTTTGCTTTGCTAATGGTGCCCCACCTGGTAATCTGTTAAGCACTGTCTTTGGGGGTGTTAACCCTTGTGTAAACTATTCAGTCAAGACTTCACAAAACGGTAAATTTAACCAATGTTAAGCTAGCAATGTTTGTTTTTTTTAAATCACTGGCACATCTCCCCAGCCCCATCTTCATGTCAAATCTGGCTCCAAAAAAAACTAAATACCAAACTTGGGGTTTCACAAATTCCCAAACCAGTGGGTGATATCACGGTGGCTTCATCCACGTCTTTCATACAGTCTATCCTTTAAGCAACTTTTAATGCACTAGGCAGCAATGAAAGCTCAAGGTACGGTGGTTCTGCACTCACCTCTGTTTATCTCGCCTTGCCTGCTCTTCCATGACGCTCCTCAGATTAGCAAGTCTCTCTTGATCCCTCTGCTCCAGCGCCTCCCTCCTCTTCTGCTGCTTTAAATAAAACTGTCTGACCTGGGGGAGAAAAAACAACAAAGAATAACAACCAAAAAAGTTCACAAAAACTATAGCCGCACTCCCACTAAACTCTCACACAACTCTTGGGATCATCATGTCCTATTGATTGAGACGGAGCGGGAATCAGATAAGTGTAAATAGAGAGAATGAGATGATATTTCAATGTCTGCCAGACTATTGTGCTAAATTATATGGAATCCAATGAGGCCTAAATGTTCTCATTAATCAGAGATTGTCTCAGGTTGCCCATACTCTCCTAGCAGACCCTGAGGAGAGAGTTAATTAAACAGTCAGGCACACACACATTTTGATGTCGTCGTACCTGTGAATCCAATAGCTAAAATGAATAATCAAAATACCCAGATAATTGTTACAATGTGTGCTTTCAATTTGATATCCATGAGTGCCCACTGTTAATTCCTTCAGACGCCGTAGCCACAAATGCTAAGGAACTTGAAACCAGTGTAATTTTATCCAGTATCTGCATATATCAAAACTCTGTCACCCATCTTGGAGCTATAGTTTTATTTCATACAGGTCTCCTGAAGTCCCAAACGATAGAGGTTATATGAAATAGCCCACAGTAACTTTCAGTGGGTTTTTTGGAGGCAGTCAGTCATATTTTGTCCTTGAGAAATCATTCCACACACACACCAAATATAATTTAGTGTTTTTGAAATGCACAGTTTATCTGTAAAATCATTGCTATTCGGTGCTTCGGATCGAGCCGAGTCGATATTACTTCTGTTGTATTCACATTTTGAGGCGAAATTAAGTACACCATAAAACATTCATCTAAACCTCACCTATGTAAGAGTATAGTCTATTGAAATACACAGTCAATCATCCCTCCTGTGGACAGCCCCTTGTTTTTGATTGACTAAGTTGTCTCCATTTTGAGGTGGCTGTGTGCATCTCAAGTGGGCAGACTGCATGATAATGAAGCATATGAATTCACAATAATTTTTTTTCCCACAAGACAATAAACCTGCGTATAGAAGATAAGTGATGGATCTCTTGAGCTCAGGAAAAAAACCCATCTATCATCTGGAAAGAATATTTGCTGTATTATATTTATATATGGAGATTGCTTATACAATAATATATTTACTCATCTTGGTTTGGTCATAACATATTTTTACAAAAGGGGTGTGTAACCATTTCCTTCCTAACACACAGAAACTTTAAAATCCAAAGAATGGCGTCACACAAAGTGAATGAGACACAGGTTTTTAGCTTGTACACATGCACAAGTGTTGGCATTAGGTCAAATCTGCAGGAAGTAACAAACACATAAAATGTGATGAAGTGTTGAAGAAGAAGTGTTTACTTTGTCTTTCTGCTGCGACCTGACGGCAGCCTCCTTCTCCTGCTCCGTCTTAAAACGGGCCTCTTCTTCCTCTTGTTGTCGAGCCGCTATAGCTGCCTCCAGCTTCGCCACCTCCTCCTGCTGGGCCCGCCACCTCTGCAGCTACAAACACACATGCAAAGACATACCGGGGAGAAACAAAAAGCAGATTATTATCCATCAGCAGCTGTTTTGAGAGAATAACTCAATCAGTTAACACAACCAGTGTGGCATGAAGTCCAGAGGAGGTGTCAAAACTGATCTCTACACTTTTACATCCTTTCACATAAATCTTAATCATAAAGAAAAGCCCTGTGTTTGAGCCCTACACGAAACAAAGCTTCTTCTAGTGAGAAGAGTGTCAGATATTTTAAACAAGTCTGTACAATGTCTATCCACAGTTAAGCTAAGCAAAATTTTGAGCATGACATTTCAGTTTACCGAGCAAAAATCTCTGAAATCTTTGCGTTTAAAAGCAACTTGCAGACTGAATTTTTTACATTATCCGACTGAGTCTGAAAAGCTCTTATGAACCTAACAAAGCATGAAAGCCATATTTAAATGTGTCTGAAAATATGTTAATGACTAAACACTGAGTTACAGCGTCTCGACAAAGCATGGACAAAGATTTTTGTTCTGAAATTGAGTGTGTTGTGTGCCTTGCAGAGACCGCAATCTTCACTCACCCAGCTAGATATCTGGAAACAGACTGTCTAAACTTTTCCCTGACACACACACACACACACTAGGTCCAACATTTGCTGGGGAGTGAGTGACAGGTTCGTTATGCAGCAGCCTCTCTGTGGCGTGCCTGGTATTGAAGTGTTGCATTCCGACCGGGCGGACAGATTTACAGATCTATCAGAAGAGAGCTTAGGAATCCCCACAGGAACGAACTGCAAATTAACATGGTCACACACACATTAGCACCAGCAGTATCATCAAGTCAATCATACTTGATGTCTGCCTGAGCAAAAGCAGCAGCTGCGGGTTTGAGGGAGGACTTAAAACAATCCAGCCTCTAATCCACTCCTATTCAACGGTGCTGGAACTGGGGATACAACATGATTCTTCTTTAGAAATCAACATATTTATCTTGTGCAGACGTTTAGAGGCTCAGTTTTCCTCCAACTTGGTTCGATATGCAATTTTCATTTTAAAAAGATCAATCCTGAGCAGTGACAGTGAGTGGTGAGAGCATTTAGTCGGTATTCAAGCTGCTGTACGTTTGAGAAGTCCTGTCCTGTTTTGTTCTTCCTGCTGCTCTTTTTTTGTGTTTCAATATGCCCTTCTTTGTTATTTAAGTTGATTGCAATTCGGCTTTGTGTAGTGTAATCTTGTGTTTGTTAAAGGTCACAGTAATGATTCCAATGACTACTGATGCTCACCCGAGAAAAACATCAGACCTACAAAACCAACGGTACACTTAGGTTTTAGTATAGATTGCTTAATAAAAGGCTTAGTGGGCATTTTTTTCTTGCTAAATTACTTTATTATTGACCTTAGAAAAAGTACTCAGGATGTATAAAGCTAATCGTAAAAATCTGGAGACATGAGCAATGGTGACAGTAAGTTCCAGGAGTGTTTCTGCACTATGTCTGATATCCCACCCACGGGAGACTAATAAACTGGAATTTAATACACTGTATAGAATGTACTGAATAATAATGTAGTCTTGCAGTCTTTCCTGCATGTAACCCCATCCTGTGTCTCTTCCCTTCTTAGTGTCTGTCATGTGTCAAACGTGGATAGAAATATATTTTAAAAAATATCCACATTTCAAAAGCAACTATTCAAAAAACATCTTTATATCTGCACTGGTCCGTAGCTGTTATGACACATACAACTGATCAATCTATGTAACCAGAAGAAGCCATATTATCAATTAGAGATGCTTATTTTTCCTTTTTATACAGAAGAACAAACACATAATTAAACTATCCATCAAGCTCTGGTCTGAGCCAGATAAGGTACCTGCATGTTTTATGCTGGGAACCATGAGAGATGGTGTATGTAGAGAACCTGGCAGGTTGGTCTGTGGAGCATATTTTTAAGACATGCAAACATGTGACAGATAGCGCTGTCTTTGTTTTTCCCATAGTCTGATATAGTAAAAATTGTGATGTTCATATGCAGTGCAATAATCTGAAATGTACCTTTAAAACGTCCAATGTCTGAATGTATTTTGTATAACTTGGTGTTTAGGCAGCAATGAGGAGGCATTATATCCAGCACAAAGAGAATAAAATGGTCATTATGTACAGTCAACAGTAATTTGTCACTGGAATCTCATTTTCTGTGAATTCAAATGGAAATGGGACACCATCCTTTTTCATGGTAGCACAAAAAAGACTGCAGAGATGTCAGAATAACAAAAGAATGATAGTCTTTTTATCTGAGCACTGCAGCCAGCTGAAAGCCTTTGTTAATATGACTGTACAGTTAAATGTCTTCTGTCAGGGGGCGTCGCAGCAGTTATTGTCACTTTTTTACTGCAGGTCATTTAATGACAAACCTTAGATATATAACAGATCAGTGAAACAGATTAGGTATGAACTAGTGCAAAACTACAAATAATCATTGCAGCGAATTACAGGAGTAAACAAGAGAGAGAGAGAGAACAGCACTACTCCTCCATATGAGGGACCGCTCTGCTGAGTGACATTAATGATACACTGGACTTGAAGAATCTTTAAAGGGACAAGAACTAATGTACATTATGAGATAAGGAAAATGAAACCATGCAATTATGGTTGTTTTTTCCACAGCTCGAGCAATCAGAATATTCCTGAGGTCCATAACCGGCACATCACTTTGCAAAGGAAAATTATACACATATGAGCAATTAACTCCTCAGAGAGTTGTCAGCGGATACATTGTGTGGCCCACACACTGTCACAACTACTGAGACTCTGCTGTGCCCATCCAGCCACGAGAGGGACTTGATAGTCACAAACACTTGCTGACAGGGGATCTGCTAACACGGTGCCTAGAGAATATCCTGATCACTGCAGGAAGGGCACGAAGATAATCTCGCCGTAAACAAATCTGTAACAGTGTTAGGTTTTTTGCAAAGTACTCTGGAGAATAGAAAATGAATAAAGGAGCCTTTGTAATGTAAGAAAACCTTCCATCTTAGGAAAATCTTCCTTCTTCTGATTGTTGTATCGGTTGTCCCATTGGCCTCCTCATCCCTTTTCTACCTGAGCATGTTGCAACAATTTGCCGTTCCTCCAGGCTTTATTTACTCATGTGGAAAACACAATCACTCATCAAAGATGCCTGGGAGTGAGATATAAGTGGGAGGCAAAATGAAAGCAAGGACAGAATAAAAGGCTGGAATGAACAGTAACACCAAGAACAATACCAGCTAATTACAGCAGCCAGAATAGCACAGAACAAACAGATGATGATTTGAAAAGAAGAGTCTGTCTTTCAGTGATAAACTAGAATGAAATAACCAATGTCGCCTGCATGAAATGCTAACGAATCATCTCAATCATCCATTGTATTATACCTTTAGCAATACACATCTTCCGCATTCTCTATAAAATATACGTTACATCTGGAGCTGCTTTTAAAAACTGAACAACTGCTTTATGATCAGCAGTGTCATCTGTGTCCAGACCCATGAGTCCAGCCGGTCATCACCGGGTCTCAAGAAGAAGCTGTGGTCTGTGTGACAGCCTTGCCCTTTCCAAAACAGAGGAGAGCGAGCCAACTCTGAAATCAATTACCCTAGATTTCTTCCCGCTACACCTTCCCCTGAAGAGCGTCTGAGTGGGATGGCAGCACACAGCTTCGTGCTCTGTAATGAGGTCAGAATCAGACCAGCACTGACCAAAAATCATCCTGCGTATATGCTCTCATCTGGACCCATGGAGAAGAGGAGATGTGGAAGGTTATTTATATTATCCCAGCTTGAAAAATTTACCAAGGAGGTTCTACTACTTACCACCTTAACCAACAAGTACCATAACAGCAGTCCTTCATGTTCTTAATCAGTTTTCACAGTAAGCTGATGCAAGAGTTCCTATTAGATTATACAGTTTCTATTTTTAAGTGGGAAAATTTTACCTACAAGTAGGAGCCGTGTATGTAAAATACAGGCATACTGTTAAGCAGCAGAGAATAATTATAGCTCATTATGACCATGAGTGCTCCACGAAGTATATACATTTACAGGTGACCTGCCAGTTACATTGCTCCTAAAGCATATCATGCAACACAGGACATTAAATACAATAAGAATGACTCACAGTAGAGTCAAGAGGATTGTTTGGATCTGAGGGAGCAGCTGCAGAAACCACAGCATTAAAGAAGCACATGAAATGGGAGGAGAATCCATCTTGACTCGCTGCTGTGTCGCCGTGCTACAATGATAAAGGCAGTGGAAGGAGAGATTGGATGCAAAGAGGCGTCCATCTGAACCTCCACACAGACTCACATTTGCACACTGTGTGAGTAAAAAAAGTCAAGGGAATAAATAATGTCAGGAATGTGCCAAAGTCAGGCACCTGCAATTTTTTTTTTTTACTAGGGGTTTAATTACTAGAAGTCAAAGGCTCCAGTTTCTTTCAAAAAATACATAACTTTATTATGCCACAGTCATAGCAACAGCTGTATCTGAAGTACCTCCATTTTGCAAGGGGCTAAATGGAAAGTGATCAGTGCCCTTGAATTGAAAATGACAGTGTGCAGCAAAGGCTAAAATGAAAACAGTCCAATTAAATTTAAGAACCAGCTGCACAATAAACGCTGAGAAAAAAAAACTACAAGCCCTGTACAGCATGATGTATTCTGTTAGTCCAAGTGAAAGAATCTGCTAGTTGGTGGTTGTTTGTTGGAAGCTTTACGACTTCAAACAAGACTTTTACTGTGGCAAATACACAAGAGTTTATGTTTTCCAGGGATAACTCAAAATAATATTTTAATATTATCATTTAAAGACACCAGTCTCATTTTTTTCTTCTAATATAATCCCCAATGTTTGTTTTTGCATCAATAAATTGGAACTACAAACACTCATTAGCTGAGTAATGCTGATTGAGAGTACTTTCCATGACAAAGTAATCAATTGTTAACTGCTTTTGAAACTGTTTTCAAGAGGATTTACAATTTTCACCATTTAGAAAAGCAACAAAAAAAATGAGACTGATAATTTGAGACTATGACTGAAGTGGGATCCAATTCTTGCAGGAATACATTTATCCAAACAACATTTAAGTGTGACACAGGAGTAAAAAAAATATCCATTGTACAAGGCAAGCAGGACAGGGAGGAGAGAGATTGTCATATATTTTTGTGTTTCCATTGTCACAGCTTGAGGACCCAAGCAAAGATGCTAGCAGCAGGTTTGTTGGTTTGTTAGTTCACAATATACTCAACTTTATCTTCCATAAATGCTCCTTCTGTGCATATGTAGCTTGTGGTGTAAATATGCTTTTACGAATTCAAAAACAAACAAACTACTCTTATGTAATGAGAGCTGTATTACATGTCCAAAAGTCTCTCTCTCTCTCTCTCTCTCTTTCACAAGAGGCAAAATCCTGCAAAATGTAGGGTTGAAAATGCTGAAAATATAGAGACATGATGACGTGAACTCTGTACCTGCAAACCAGCAGTACAAAATCACAGTGCAGTTATTTGACAGCAGCATTGTAGTGGTGCTGGCCCACACCAGCACTACATCGTACATCAGCCACGGGACATGAGCGCCAATTTTTTTTTTTAAAAACCACACAGGCAAAGCAAATTCAATTTGTACAGCGCTACATCAACAGCACATGGATTTGTTCACATGAGTAACTTGTTTGTTGTGTGAACGTGAACTAGCACCCCTCAGAGACAGCAACATCATGTTTGCAAGACCATTCTTATTAGCTTGTTTGCATTCACAGCCCATCCCAAGTGGCAGCTAAGGCGCGAGATGCTGTCAGGCAGCCTGGCATAACATACAGCCTCATCAGCAGATATACTGTAGTGGAGCAGGCAGTCTGACGCTGCTGCCTGTCTGGCAACTCATCACAGCCACACATGTAATCGCTCAAAGGGGATATAGGAAAAGGACCAGATGTTATTATATACACTGGAAACCTGCTAAATTTAGTAAACACTAATAGATGTGAGTGTGCCTTATAAATAAAAAAAATAGCAAAAAAGTAGACTACAGAGAATTCTTACTAGAAAAGTTTTAGAACAAGTATAAAATTAAGGGTATAGATCTGCCTCCTGCAGGGATTAAATGGTGCTTGTGGATATAGGAACTCTTGCATAACTGCTAACATAAAAAGAGCCATCTCACAAAGTTGAAAGTGTTCAGAAAATATGTGACAGCTCCTGGTGTGAAGGTAGAGCAGGTACTGACTTTCTCTCTGAGATGCAAGCAGATGTCCTGCTGGTGTTGGCGACCTCTGTGGAGCTCCAGCTCCTCCTGGTGGGCATGTTTTGCCTCCTGCAGTGTGACCAGGGCTCTGACCAGCAGCTCCTCCTGGTCTCGCTGCCACTGCTGGGTCACTACTCTCAGCTGTGCCTGAGTGAAGCACTGCAAGTCCCACACACGTTCATGCTCCATCTGGAGGAACAATGAGAATGGACAGGGCATTGTTTGCATGTGGGGAGACACAAAGGTATTACTGAATGTATCAGCATGTCAAGTGTATCAGTTACACTTATAAGCATTAAGCAAAAATCATCACCTAAAGGAAGAATTGAAAGACAAATATGAAGAACACAGTGTACAGAACTGAAGTACCGCAGCCCGAATTGCAAATCTGCTTTATTATGCATGATGTAGCACCAAAAAGGACCATAGGATCTGTGTCACATCTAATTCTGCTGGTGTCTAAAATGGTCCTTCTCTCCTGGCTTTGAAATGTCCTGAAGAAAAACAGTTCCTTTCTGTGTGAGGGCTGCCTGTAGCTATTCATCATTGTGTCAGCTCTCACATAGGCTGCACCACTTGGCTGCTTCATTGGAACAGAGGGAATGATATTCATCTATGGGCTAATAGCGGCTAACTGACGGTGGGAAGGCATTAGACGGCTGACTGGTTTTATTGAAAATGAGTGAGCTGACAGACCTGCCAATGGAACAGAAGTGCCAGAGGCAGTCAAGCAAATCCTGTTTATTAATGCACAACTTTAGAACTTGAGGAAGAGACACCCTTTATTCCTCACTTTCTCTTGTCCTCTCCTTCACTACCCTTGCCTTCCATGTGTTTAGCTGGAGCCAGTAAGCATGAACAGAGTAGGTGTGTACATATATGCTAAGCATGTTTGCCCACATTGTGCAATATCTGTTTGCACACATGCATGAATGTACTTTAGCCATCACACTCAGTAAGTGTGCAGACCCATTCACCGCACTGTGTCTGCAGTACACACTTAAAGTGTCACAACACTTAGTTCAGCGGCTGCATCCACATTCCCTCTGCGGAGTGCTGTCACCATGAGGACTGAGTGGTGCAAAGAAGGGAAAATAAAAAGTGGCCCGATGAAGTCAGAAATAGTAAGAGGTATGAATTATTTCTACTATTGCCAAAGGACATTACGAGGGTATTACTATGAAATCCTGCTGCTGCTCTGTTGGCACCCTGCTTGATTTGAGATAATAGACAGTAAAGTGCCCCATCCAGCAGAGGGAGATCTCCACTCAAAGCTAGCTGGAGAACCACCACCTGAGAGTGAGGGACTGATTGTACTTTAGGTCACCAGATGAAAACATGTGCACATACTGCTACATACAGAACAAAGCGACTCTGCTGAGACACTAATCTGCAACTGGACCACAATTGTAAGCTGGACAAACTACTAAAAGAAATGATTTGTTTCAAATATCACGGGATTAAGAGAGCAAACTGAGTCAATGTCACTTACAAATGTTCTGCCTCTGCTCTACTTCCCCTTGGCTATTGCTCTGCAAGATCAGAGAAAGAAACTGAAGGAAAATTGGAGGTGATTTATTACCAATGCTCTTAAATTGTTAGACTGCACAGGCCCTTTGCCTCACACCTTCTATCTAGCTAAAGAAGATTGACGAAAGCAACAGAAAATGATGCCATCCTCCTGTAATGATTGCATGCAGATGGAACTTAATGGCGGGTGAGCAACACTTTACAGCTCAGACAGAAACAGCCTTCCATGCTCTTAAGTGAAAACCCAACATAAGAAAGGTTAGAGCTAAAATGCTGATTCCATAGAAATATAATTGAATTGTAATTAAAGTGCTAACTATAGAATATCCAATCTGCAGATATATCTGGAGGAGCATTGGGAATAATTTTCTTCCAATAAAAATATAAGAGAAATAACTGCCCAAGCCACACTGCTGCCATTTCACTCTGTTTCTCAGCTAAACTAGGAACCATCCTTTCACATTCCTGGATACTAATCAATGTCATACTTATTTACCTGATTTAGATTAAGAAAATGTCCAAAAAAAGCCTGTACAAAATCAAGATTTCTTTTTTTTTTTCTAAACACTGATAGCAGATTAACATTTATGCACCTAATCAGAGGGGTTTCAGCAAACCAATCTATAACTCGCACTCATTATCCACCGCTCGCAAGCCAGTTTAATTATGACTAATAGCTGAATTAGGTGGAGTCAGGGCTACACCAACTCCAAGAGGGTTTCTGAGAAAGTGAAGAGCGTGGAGAAAGACATCTCTCCTCCTTGCAACCC
>OMNN01042258.1:0-11669 GCA_900302755.1 Chromis chromis
GTGACATCTTTCTTGGTTCCTGCTCTGATGTGTGTTAATTCAAACCTGTTCCTGCAGCTCCGCCAGCCGGTTCGCCCTCTCCTCCTCTGAGTCGGAGCTGGGGCTGCTCTCGCTCTCCTCGCTTTCACTGCTCAGCTCGCTCTCAGATGAGGACGAAGAGGAGGAGGAGGAAGATGAGGAGCTCGGTGGTGCTGGAGGCTCGTCTGGCATCTTAGCAAAGCAGAACTCGAACACATCCTAGAAGATGAAAACAGTACGTGAGTCAAACAGTTCGGACACTGTAATAACTTATGGCTGGAGAGAGAATAACAGAGGAACTGAGAATTATAGAATTGTGATTATTCAAAAACCACTTAAATAAATACATTACCTGGAGTTTCCTGGCCATGGACACCACATCATGATCTGGGGGGTTGTACTTATAGCAGTTGGAGAACATCAGTCTGACATCAGCGGAGAACTGCTGGGAGTCCCGATACTCTCTGCTGTCCATCTTCCGCTAAAGAAAATAACAGATTTTAGACAAATACTAAACCTAAAAAATAAACCAAACGGTACCAGCCCCACGGTGAGCTGTAACTAAACCTTTTAAGGCAACGGTACACAGTCACTTGGTCACACCTTAGGGTGAAACATCATTTGCAATCAGGATCTTCGGGGGGGAACTACAAGAAGTCATCTGCCTCCCAGAAAATTTTTACAGGACAAAGATTGTTCTTGCTATTTTCCAACATGGCCTCCTTTTACTTTAAAGCACTTGATCCAACAGTGTTTAGGCTTTGCTATACCTTTATGGAGGAAGGTCACCTCTTGAGCTTCCAGATACTCAACAGCATAGATGATTTCAACATCACTCTAAAAATGACGATCACACAGGTGGGATTTTAGTTTAGGAAACAGAGAAGTCTGACGGTGCAGGTCAGTGAGTAAGGTTCATGGGGCAACAGTTCAAAGCCTCGTTTAGCCGTTTCAGAAACCTGAGCTCTGTGGCTCATTGTCCTGGAGCTGTGAAGTTTTCCTATCCTTTTTTCTTTGATTGCTTTTAACATTTGAGTGTTTGTGGACAGTGATAGAAGGTTTTATAGTATACAGTTTTACTCCAAAATGGGAGTTACGCCTTTGTTTCCGGGAGAGTCAGAGAACTTTTTGAAGTATCCTTATTTTAAATAGTTAAACCATTTAGTATAAAGTGCAGCCTGTGGTTTAAAAGTGATGATGTGCCACAGAGTTACTACTGTAACTGCCATTCAGTGCAGCAGAACTAGAGAACTGTAAACATCCTCCTTGTCTTTGTCAAAGAAATTTTAAACATCTAACAAGTGTAGCCTCCTGTGCACGTATCCATAAGACAAGTACCTTGATCGTACTGAGGTCCATCGGCTGCTTAATGATGTCATGGTAGTCATGAAGGCCGAGCGTTGTGGCATCCACAGGCTTGTAAAACGGCCAGGCGTATGCGGCATGCTTCTTGGAGAGCAGCTCCTTCAGGACTCCGTTGCAGTAGCGCAGCTGTGGGCTCAGCTTGCTGCGGCGGACTGGTGGTGGCAGAATGGAGTCTGGTAAGTCCTTCTTAGGAGGCTTGATGGGTCGTCCACTCACTCCTCTCCTGCTCGCCGCTGTTGCTTTGGCGCCCATGATCATTCCTCCACGGCCCATCCCCATGCTCATGCCCATCCCCATTCCCATGCCCTGGCCCAGGGTGAGGCCTGGGTTCATCCCCATGCTGGAGCTGTGGTCCACCCCGAGAGACGTGAGGGTGAGCGGGGAGTCGTGCCCCCCTCCCATCCCCAGGCTTATGCCACTGACCCCCATAGTGCTCATAATGGGCATGGCTACAGTGGTTGGGGTGGTTGTGTCCGCTTTCCGCTTCACACCTTTTTTCTGTAATTGAAGAGAAGAAAAGGGAGGGAAGGTCAGAAAGGCGCGCTTCGTCTGAGGTCTTTATAAATCTTGAAAAATTCTGACTCAGTGACAAATGTTGATCAGTACCTTAGCAGTGGGCTGTGTGGGAGGCAGACCCGTAATAGTGGGGATGCTCTGTTCAGGTGGAAGTGTAGGGGGCAAGCTCTTGGACAAAAGAGTCTGTGGAGGGGTAGAGAGGATGGAGTCGGGTGTCTCCGGGGTGGGAGGTGAGTACACTGACTGGGAGACAGCTGGGACTTGATGAGCTGTTGTGATTCCTCCAGAGACTGAGAGAGAAAAGAAAAATAAACATTTAACAAACTGATTTGTGCTCATAGCAGTGAATAAACTTGATTTTATTACAAATAATCTGCACATACTGTAGACATGATGATTGCAGATGTGTGCTTGCAGGTCGTGCTCACCTGTGTTATTTCTGCCTTTTCTGCCAAGTTTGACTGTTTTGCTCCGTGGAGGGGGAGGGGGCAGTTCTAACTCATCCTGGGGCATCTGAGCCACTTTCTGCAGGAACGCCTTCTCCAGAGACTGAGCCATCAACACGATGTCATCTGTTGGCTGCAGAGGAGGAAGTATGGACCAAATGGTTACAACAGCTGACCGATCAAGTTGAAGTAATTAATACACTTTATACAAGCAACAATACAGTAAGAAAAAAAGATTAGATTAGACTTTATTAATCCCACATCGGGGAAATTTCCTTGTTACAGCTGACCACAAACCAATTTTTTTTTTTTACCATATTCAGAAGAATAAAAGATAAAAAAAATAAACAATCTAATAGAAAAAGGCATTTAACAATATACTATATACAAACCTAGTGCAAATTATATGAAATAATGTGGAGTGCAAATGAAATGAAATATGAGCAGAAAGAAAGGCACTGTAGATATTTACACCGTCTAAGTACTGAAAAGGGGAAACTTTAATCTATATTTCATGACATTTTACAAAATTATGCTGCAGTATCAATATATTTTGAAATTTTCATGAAAAGGAAAAGCATTTTTTACATGCTTGAAGCTGGCATGAGATATCATCCTGCTACTATAATACTGGACACACACACCAGGGCTTACCTTGTTATAAATGTAGCAGTTGGTAAACATGGTGTTGAAGTCCTGCATGCACTCACTGGCACTGCGGTAGTAGTTATTTTCTAGTCTCTTTTTAATAGTTCCCATGTCCATGGGATTCTTGATGATCTTATGATAGTCCTGTGGAAAAAGAAACACGTTCAGGACAAGAAACAATGGTGCACCACATTCCATAACTAGCGAAACTGAAACCTGTCGTCTAAAATAGCTTTTGTTTTACCCTCTAACCATGAGCAGTGAGACACACTGGTAAAACTGAGTTAGCAAACATTAGGCTTTGTGGAAAAGAATGATGCCGTTTCTAGAAATAATCCTTTCTCTGCACAAATAATGGCTACGGTCTAATGTCTTGATTCACACTCACAGGCAGGCTGAGCTTGGCAGCATCTACAGGTTCGTGGAAGGGCCAGGCAAAGTGGTGCCTCCACAAAGACTTGAGCAGGACTTTCTGTAGGAACTGAAGTTGGTTGGTCATCCTCCCCTGCCGGCTGGGGTCTTTCACTGGGGGCTGCGGGGGTCCCGAATGAAGCATCTGAGACAGGGGTGGCAACCCGGGACTCTCAAAGCCCTCATACAGCAGTGACGGTTTTCGGATGCGTTTTCCAGCTGCGCCAGAGCCGTGGTCCATCGTGACTCCCAACATGCCGACATCCACCCCGACATGGGAGCTGCAGAGAGCACAGTGGAAGCCATTTTTAAAAATCAATGCACTGTTTTGGCACGACTCTCTAAATTGATGCAAAGACCAACATCTGGAAAAGAACATATTTACTCTTCTCCTGTTTTTTTTTTGTTCCTTACATCAGCGAAAATTATTAAATTGCTGACTTAACTACCATTACATGTGAAGCTTCAAGACCTGCAACAGTAGACGCTCAAGACATCCAACAATATGTGTTAACAAGGGATGTTACTGTGAAGCAAAGACAGATCTCACTTGTTTTTAAAAGGGTACACGTTCCTCCTGTCTTGCAGACCTTAAATTACAAGTAGTATGTCTCCCAGTATTAACAGAAACAGTTGTGCTTCATATTCTGTCCCATAAATCCTGGAATTAATAATACTAATTATGTTGACACAAAACAAGTTATTCCATCAACCTCAATTAATCCTGCTCACCATACTGCACACTAGTAAGCCTACAGTATAGAGTAAATCCCCTTCATATCAGGCATTTACAGCCAGTAACAGTCTATACATTACTCAGCAAGCATACATCAGTTTGGCTAGACATATACGCTCCTAGGAGAACAGGCATGACTCCCTCTTCCTCCTCTGTACGTCTGTCCATCTCACCAATCACACTCTCGCTCCACCCCCATTGCCGTGTAAAAAAACTCTCCCAACAGGAGTCTGGGTGGAGTTTCAGCTGCCATGTTAGTCATGACTGGACTATTCTAGAGTTTTTAAATGCCTATAACATGCCATGAAACTGGTTTACTGCCAGTCACTCATTAGCCGTGCTGCTGAACTGAAACATGCAGCATTTCTGGTGTTGTACAAACACTTTGGTCATTATTAGCAACACTAAAGCGCTGTTAGTTACCACAGCTTGTTAGTTTTATAGTTAGAGGACAAGACACTCACTTCAGAACGAGACGGGCTGCTGTTGGCCTGTCTTGTATATATAAATGTGGTTTCTCTAGTTGAATCAGCAGATGGACAAGCTGCCACATTTTAACATCACTCTCTCCCATGTTACCTGGTCTTTTATGAAAGGAGTCCCTGTCATTAAGGTGAATAAGTATCACTTCTCTTCATGTCTAGGATGATGGTCTTTTTTCTTTTAAACAGTGTTGACCTGACTTACCATTGTGCCTCCACATGTATCTTTAATCACGCCCACGGATGCAAGCTGCAAACAATACCCTTACCCCTGTCCAACACCAGAGCTACATTCAGCCATGTGTGACAGCCACAGGTAATCACATAAATAAAGTACAGACACCGGAGTTAAGATGCAGTCTGTGATATTTAAGGGTCCTAACATGCAACTGAACTGACAAGAGTGCGGTTATTAAACAATGCAGACGTTTCTTGTAGTATATATGTAAATACACAACCATAATTTAAAAAAAACAATGTACTGAATTGTTCCCCTTGATGCTGGACTGTCGGGTATTCCATTTATTACTTGATTCGAATCGCTAGAAATGCTCAGCGATGTCCGACACTATGCGGCTGCTTTGGGAATAACCAGTATGGAATTCTGTGTAAATGGAAATTAATGCATTTATTAACTGAAAAAAGAAAAGCAGCCCATCCAACTCTGGTTTCAGTGAATCCAAGTGTCCTCTCTCTCCATCACCAACTCACCATAACCAGTCACCGGCTCATATTTTAGCTGCAAAAAGCATTTCCTATTCTAGACAGGATTGGTGCCCATGGATGCCGTCAGTCCTTTCCTTTAAATGCAAAACATCAAATAGGTTTGTCTGCACATTAGGTGTGTATTCTGTTTGTGTGACCTTGAAGCAGCTGATGCAAATAGTATTACTTTGTTTGCATCATTAGGTAGGTGTATAACAAATCGTAACAATAAATCCTTGGAATATTTTAGCACTGACCTACGCTGCACAAAAATGGAGTATAATCAGAGTAAATATTGTTGTTTATGTAGCATGACAGGGTTACAAGCTAGAAATGTAAAAATAAAAAATACAATATTGCTCGTGGTAAAGCAAGCTTTCTTGAATGATACAACTTTTGGAAACACATTTGACAGTTAGTGTACTTTATTATTTAAAAAAAGGAAAGTAATCAGGTACATAATATTAACAACACTAAACAAAAAATAATGTTAGCTGTAAAATTGGAAGAGAAAATGAGGTATAAGCGGCTCATTAAAAGAATAAAAACAAAAGGTTCTGATATAAACAAGAGGCAAAACGTAAACAAAACACAGCCTCGTGTCAACCTGCTATGATAAAAGCTGTTACCTGGTCTGGGCTGAGTGACACTGCACACTGTAACCAGGCTACCGACAGTCAACACAGGGATAGGCGGACCTTTAACGGGAGCTACAACAATGACTACTCTTAAAATTTAACAGACAAGCCAGAGTATGTCTGCTATACCTGTCTTTGATAAATCCATTGATGGTACAACTAGCAAAGTTAGCTAGCCGTTGAGCTACAACATGTCGTTTTACCGGAGATGACAACAACCCCTGACCGTCACATGGCTACAACAACAAACCGGCAAGACAAGCACAAATACCGAAGAGGTAGGGGTCCTCGGCCGTGTTTACAACAACACTGATCCTGGTCAACTCCTGTTATTCTATGGTGGTGTCCGCTACCCTAAAAAATGAGCCGGTGAGCCTAAAAGCTAACGATACTGTGATTCTAGCGTACCTTTTGTCAGATCAGACCAAAACACACGCTGGTGCATAAACAAGGTATGCCGTTTTCCGTACCAAAACAGTGAACGACCTACGTTCACGCCTGTCTTCAGCAAGGCTTTGGTCTGTGAAGCTAATGCTAGCAATGCTAACACCAACTGCCAGGTAGCGGGAGAGAGCGGCCAACGGCAAAAGCGCTCCGAAGATGGCGCCGGCGTAGCGCGAGCAACAGTCGCAGCTTGTTATAAACCACCAAAATATTATTATTCCTCTAAATAAAAGTCGCTTCTAATCCCTGTTACGACACGATAAGCGTCTTCCTCTGGTATACTCAGCGTCCATTTCTCTCTTCCAGTGGTATTACAGCAAAACACAGGCGGCCAGCATCGATATTTTGAAAAAAAATAATGACAATTGTTTAAAATATCCCCTCGGATGGAAAGCTGAGAGTCAATTTTACCGGTAGATACCTGTCAAGGGGCGGGTTAACAGCCATATCCATCAGGATGGATCCGGATTCTGTTTTTAGCTAGACTCAAACCAGGATCCGTCTCTGTTGGGTCAGTTGTCTCCGCTCCCCGCCACAGCGAACTCCTTCTACTCTGCTTCGTTGAAATGGCGACGATGCGACTACACCCGGGTCTTTATAGACCAAGCTCGCTCCCTATTGGATAGACTACCTCGGAAAGTCCCCGCCTTCTGAGTTTCTATTGGCTGATTAGGACGTCTATCAAACTTACCACGCCCCTAGACTCTGGAACTCCACCGCCCGTCTTTCGGACCAACCTATTCGCATGTTCTTTCTGTCCGTCAAGGAAACTGCGGAATGTTATTGGTCCTGCCTCTCCTGTATTATAGATATGCTGCCTGTAACTGGCTCCGCCATATAATCCTCCACAAAAAGCGAGGGCAACGAAGCCACCCCGCTCCTTATCATATTACATTACGTCAACGTGTGCAAGGCGACGACGGGGATTGGTCCAAACGGCTGTAACGCGGGCTTCCAGTGTAAATACCAGGAAGCCGATTGGTTCCTCCACTCAGTCACGCGGACCCCAGAAGAGACAAGAGCCTCTCCCCACGAGGTCTCTGCTTACCAGAATATCCGCATTTCTGCCTTTCACAGAGGCGCACGGTCGCCATCTTTAAGCATCGACATACAGTCCATTATAACCGAATTATTAACAAACAACAAGCCAAAACATGAAGCAAAACATTCAAAACGCTTAATATTTCGCTAACAAACACACACCGAAGTGATTATCCGCACTCTGCTGCAGGGAGAGGCCACCATTTGAAAACAAAGCCAGACAAACGAGGCCCTCGTGGCCCACTAACTGTAAAGTTGACAAAGCACACGGATAAAGCCTCCATTTAGTTAAATATAAAACACTGAAGCTGTAGGCCACATTTAATTTAACTTACAATAAAACCCAGCAATAACCACCAACAAGACCACACCTAGCAGAGCCACAGGAGCTGCCAACTATCCACTGAATGACACAGCAGTTTTCTCCACCAACTTCAGACTACATTTGATCTAAATAATTAAGCTCCAACCTAAATAATTACACAATCAAATTAACAAATAAGGCAGAAGGCAATAAGAGAAGATTAACATTAGAGAGTTTAAAATACAAATCTGACCTTTGTGAGCCTACAGAATAAATTAAATCCAAAATATTTTTTAAAAACCAAGCTAACAGAATCACCAACTTAATCAACCATTACAACAACTCTTTAAAACCCGAAACTCAACAAGCAAACACAATGGTTATCTAACCACTGGCGCCCATCCCCCACACCAAGGTTACAAATTCCCTACAATGTCACTCAAATAACCAAGTTTAGTAACACTACATCCTCACAATATTAAATAGTACTAAAGTTTTGACACTCTACCGTTGTAAATAATACAAATTAGACAACAGTGTATTGTAATAATAAAAAAGAACAGTAAAATTACCCAAAACAAAAATAAATATTTTCAAAGTATGACATCAAAGTCTCGAGTTTAAATGAATACAAATGTCGAATGGTAAATCCAATCAAAGTAATGCGAAACCTTTCTTCAAATAATCTTCTTGTCTTCCACCTCGATACTTTTTAACCAACACATTTCCCTCAAACATGTCCGCCTTCTTCCCCCATGCCCTGCGCCGGGTGGGGGAGGGGAGTCATGTGATGATGAAATAAGCCTGTTCATCAAACTTGGACACGTGGCATTCCGCAAAAACCGCAACAAAACGTATCCAAAGCGCGTCCCTTCTCCTAAAAACACCCCTTCCATATCCATATCCTGTGATTTATACACAGCAATAGGCTCACATTTGAGGATAAAGTTGACCAAATATCCGAACAAAGGACATACTTTCCGCTGGGTTTGGATCGCTCCGATTGGTCAGACTTGACCACGTGACAAAAAAAACGATCGCAGTATTATTGATTGTGCCGTTTCCCGAACTTCCTTAACTGTGCATCCGTGTATGAGCGCAATAATCCACAGCTCGTGTGTCTCAGTTTGTGTCAGAAGCGACAGAAATGTCTGTTTTCTCCAGATGACGGTTGCAGTCGATCTCTGTCTGGTTGCAGCATGAAGCACTGCGCATGCGTACATCCCATGAAGACGCACTGCCAACAATCCACCGAGGCTGATCTAAGAGCAGTTTTTTTTTTCTTATGATAAATGCTGAGTGTTCCCTGGAAAAGGAGGTGGGATTCGACTACAGGGGAACTGATGAGTGCAGATTCCAGATTTAAGCAGGAAGAAGTAGATAAACAGAAGCATCAGGATTTGTGCATAATGCTTTTGATTCAAATAGGCTTTACATACCAGGATTGTTTCATTTCACTTTTGACCATTCCCAGAAAAAAAACGTTGAATTGTTTTTGTGTATGAAACTATGCTATTCAAATGAACTCACCCTGCCCCTTCCTCAAGACAACTCACAGAACGTTTTCCATAAATAATTAAGAATCATTTAAATTACTAAATAATCAAGGAGGCAATCACAAAGTAGAAAAAATGCTGTTACATGTGACAATGGAAATCACAGCATGCATTTCCAATTAAACAATTTTACACTCTAGAAACTTTAGAAATAATGACCATGAAAACTATTTTCATTGAATAAGACATAGTTGACTGACTCCAAATGGCATTTAAAGCTATATAGTACCATTTAATATTATTCTTTATTTGCTTAGTTTCTGCCTTTAACCAAACAAATGATGTAGACTACTTTATATGAGTGACATCTAAGAAAGCAGTTGTACTTAAACAGCAGCATGTCAAGATCTCAAATGTGTCCATTGACCTGCTTATATTCCTCACTTCATCATTTACAGTTAGTTCAAAATGCTGCAGCAAAGCAAGGTTGCTAACTAGTTCTAGCAGGACGACTCACATCACTCCAATTTTACACTCCTTACATTGGCTTCCTATCAAATACCGAATTCAATTTAAAACCCTTGTTCTTGTTTACAAAGCCCTATGGACAGGCACCTGATTATATCATTGATCTGCTTCAACCCTACATGCCCTGTAGATCTCTCAAGTCTTCAGATTAGAGTTTTCTAGTGGTCCCTTGGGTCAGTTTAAAAACTAAAGGTGATCGTGCTTTTGAAGTTGTGGCATCAACCCTTTGGAACAACCTTCCATCTCAGCTATGCTCAGCTGCTTCGACAGATGTTTTCAAAAAGGAGCAGAAGACACATCTTTTTAGATTACTTTTGTACATCCCAATCATTGATTTGATTGTTTGGATTTTCAATATGTCATATTTCAATGCCTTGTTGTTGTTGATTTGTTGTTGTTGTTTTTTATTTATTATTACTGTTGTGAAGCACTTTGTGACCTTGTGCTGTGAAAGGTGCTATATAAATAAAATTTACTGACTTACTTACTACTACTTACTTATTTCTATTCTTAAATACAAGCCTTGTTCACCTTGAAAATTATGAAGAAGCTTAATTAAAAAAGCTGATGAACTCTGAGTCGAGATTATTTGTATCATGTTACCTTGAAGTTATCACATGGCAGCTTGTTTTTTTTTTATGGGGATGTGGAGATTCATAACAGCATCATAACAAAATTTAGTGCTTGAGGATACATTTAGATTGCAGTTATTCAAAGCCATGAAGTCAAGGTTCAGTATGGTATTTTACCTGTCTGCTCACTAACAGCCCGGGGATCTGACTGATGTCTGCAGACTGTGACACAAACTGCATAAATAGTTGGGTTTTTTTTATTTGTCATTATGAAAGTCAATAATTATTGATTTTGCAGGGCTGTCAGTCATATGACCCAGATCTGTTTCGAGAGTATTTGTGCATAAATGTTTGTGTTGTTGTCTTGAGTATTTATGGGAAGAGATGTACACATAAAAAACACAGATTGTACTGTATATATGAATACACATCATAGACACATTTATATCTTGATAGATGACACATATTTATTATAATGTATATTTTTAATATTAAATGTTTTTTTAAACAAATAAAACAAACATTCATATTTCTTATCATTGTCTGAGCAATTTCTGTCTTCTCACAAAACAAATGGTTAAAAGTGATATGCATGGGTGAGTCAAACATTGCTGGTCATTCACTGATCTGTAAATAGAATAACTTACAGAGAAAAACCACTGTGGACAATCTAATGGTGGATAGTCTATGGACCATATTTATGCTAAAACCACTCCCTATTTACTTGTCTGCACTCATCTGGGATACCTGCAGTTGTATTCTTACTAATTCTTATTGCAGATATCCAAAATGATTTTTTATCCAGTCATAACACCAAGCTGGATATCCAAAATTGCATTTTTACCAGAATGTTTTTTGATAGATTATGTAATGCATATCTAAAATAGGTTTTAATTCTGGATATTGGAATTAAAATTAGGACTAATAACAATGGAATTGTAGATATATGAAATTGGATAGTCCATTCTGGCTGTCAAAAGTAAAATAGTGAAATCACAAATGACAGAAGTGACATAATTTTTCACTATGACATGTGTTATTGTGTTCATCATTGTGTATATCTAAAATGAAAAGAAAAATCACCATTGTGAACTTGTGAAGTTTTCATTTTGACTAGATAGAACTCATATACAGTGCCATGCAAAAGTATAAAAAGTACAGAAGTCTTCTATTTTGGCATATTTCTCACACTTAAATGTTCCAGATCATCAAACTAATATTTATATTTATTGAATATTAGAAAGAGATAACCCCACAAAATGCATTTTTTTAAAATGATGATATGTTAAAAGATTAATTGAAAACCTATATCATTCCTG
>OMNN01042261.1:0-12688 GCA_900302755.1 Chromis chromis
ATTTGTGGTATGAAACTCGGACCTTCTCCAGCTGTTGAATGCACAGTAAAGTATACACCGATCAGCCACAACATTCTGACCACTGACAGGTGAAGTGAATAACATTGATCATATTGGTACTATGTGGTGTTCTGCTGGAAAACCTTGGATTCTGGCATCTGTGTTGATGAGACTTAGACACCCAAATAAACATTGTCCCAGAACAAGCACACTCCCTCATGCAAATGGAAACCCCAAATGTCACTGGCCTACCCCTGCAGGAAAATACACCCACCCCGAGAGGTCCTCTGGTTCATGCCCAATGGTTCAGAGCATTTTTGACCACATAAGGGGGACCAAAACAATATTAGGCAGGTGGTCATAATGTTATGCCTGATCGGTGTCTTTAAGCCCCACACAGAGCTCATAAGACCTTCCCTCTTTAACATGGTTCCATTATTTTTTCTCTACACATGTATTAGATCGAATTCAATTCAATTCAATTCAATTTTATTTATATAGCGCATATTTACAACACATGTCATCACATAACGCTTATCATCATAAGGAAGAAGAAAACTGAAAACCCAACAATCGCTTTTGGATTCCCTATGAGCAAGCAGTCCGCAGCGGTGGGAATGACTTGCTGTCTCAAACACATGCATTGGGGTATGTGTCATCTAAACACAAAACCCTACAATATCTTTTACTTATCTTGATTCCATTTTCACCAAAACTAGGTTTATATTCAATTCCATCATCTCATCTAGTTTCTGTGTCTAAGACCTAAATATCTCAGAGAGTCCACATAAAATGATCACTGAGAGTACACATACTGTGTGCTAGAAAGTAGAAGTCAGTTTACCTTCTACCCGGAAATGAATGCAAAACAATCAGCTATTTTATGGTATTGATGATCCAGAAATCTTTAATAGCAGTAACATGTTCTCTTCAAATTAAAACATTTTATCATCTCTATCCATCACTCTTTGAATTTTCCTTTGTGGCCCTCATATGTACTACTAGTGTTTTGCCATTAGAAGTAGTAAATTATAGACACTTGTTTGGCAGCTCCAGATAGCTGGGAAAGTTCTGAAATAATTCAATTAGTCTGTATTGCAGCCCTCTCCAGGTGCTCCGGCTTCCTCCCACAGTCCAAAGACATGCTGAGGTTAATTGGTGATTCTAAATTGTCCGTAGATGTGAATGTGAGTGTGTTTATTTGTCTGTCTCTATGTGTAGCCCTGTGACAGACTGGTGACCTGTCCAGGATGGATCCTGCCTTCACCTTAAGTCACCTGGAATAGGCTCCAGACCCCCGACGACACTACAGAGGATGAATTTGTGTGTAGATAATGGTTGGGTGGATGTATTGCAGCCTTAGCCTTAAAATCCTGGCCCAGAGTAAAGTCTGTGGAGGACTTATTTAAGACACTTCCATTTCACTCTGTTAAAGGCCTCTTCCGAGTGTGTAGAAACTCTATTCATCCACATTAAGTGCAGAAGCCCTCTAATAATATCAGAGAAGCAGCTTTTGATGCTTGACAGTTTTTGGTGCGGACGCATGTTGTTGGGGACAAAAAAGGTTTCGACACTTTGCCCTGTTTGTAACATGCACAGCCTGCAGTGACATAGAATGGAAATCAGGTGCGCCTGTCTTTGTCTGCCAAAACTAAGAATGAGATTGTTGGCACACCGTATAAACTCATGCAAAACACCAAGTGCTACCATCATAAACTTAAGGTTTAAGGGTGCACTTAATACACACACACAAAGCTCATCTATTACAATAAGGGGTTCAAACTGTGTTGGTGGTTTCAGTGCTGTTTGATTTCCAAAAAGAATCGTTATACTATCAGGAGTTAAACTAACTAGTGTGACAAACAAACAAAATCTTGGCTTCCAAAGACATTTCCTCTGACAGTAAACAGGTTGCTAATCCAGATTGTCCTTATATCATCCTTATCTGTGCTGGATCGAATGCCACAGGCAGTGTCCTGGAGGATACACAGCATTTATAAAGTTGTTAGACGTGCCGCAGCAATGAATACACAGTACAGATAAGATCATTAACGATCACACCCAAAAAAAGAATAGTGTCATTGTGAGCTTTTACCTTTCCACTGCTTTTGTGTATGTGTAGGAATCTCACCTTCTTAATCATACTTAAATATTTAAGTACTTTCACCACTGGCAGAACAACTGACGGCGACTTAAGCTTCATTGTCTGATTAAATTTGAAAAGCAATTAAAGTTTTTGCCACGTTTTATATCAGTTAACTGGTCGAACCAAGCGCAGATGTGTACTGCAGTCACTCCATGTTTTTGTGGTTGTGATCAAAATATCCTGTCTTGTTTCAGACAACGAGGATGCCCACAAGTTGAACATCCCATGGGTCCAACGTCTGTCTGCCTAAAATGTGTTGTCCACATTGTCGCTGCCCATGGTGTTGAATCCTGTTTGCACTACGAGGATGTCACTTTGGAGTATCAGGTCAGTTTGTGTTTATTCTCTTTGTGCGCCTGTTTTATTATACATGTGTACAATGTGCTTTTTATTGTCTGTTTCTTTGTTTTTGGAGTTGTTTTGATGTTTACTAGGAACATGAGAGGGCAGATAGAGATTTGCCATGCAACACTGGTGCTTGGGTTCTCGCTAAGGACCAGGATGTAGCTTTACTTCTGGGCCATTCCGTCATTTACAGCCCTGAGTTTTTATTTGATGTCAGTGCAATTGATCCGTCAGCAGCAGCCTGGCAATTAATCCTTGTTTAACAGATCTAAATATGACTGTAGATCTTATTGCTAATCCAGTTGTTTTATGGAGGAATGTTTTACCCAGATCTGGCAATGAAGAGGTTTATGTGGAGCATAAAGAAACCTGGTTATTCACATCCCTGGGAACAGTGACTGTCACTTTATGCAGGTTTAGAATTTGTCTTATAGCAGCAGCGAATGTCTGTCTTTGACTCTCTTCATCCAGAAAATCAGTTTTATTTTTTAGATTTTGATTAACAAGTGAGGACGAACCCAGTTTGGTCGCTGCCTGGACTTTGGCTTCTCTCTGGAATAAAAGATGAGAAACCAAACCCCATTCATCACTTCACTTCTTATTTCATCATTTCAAGCAGACCACTATAGCGGACTCCTATAAACTATGCCATGCACACAAGGCATAGAAGGATCAGAAAAGGAGATGAGGTTGCCACAGCATCCTGGCTTCTGAAGGACTACACTTAGCATTGCGCGTACAAACACATATCCTGGATACTCAAAAGCCTTGATCCAACCTGGGAGAGCACTGGGAGAGCATGCAAATGCACTGTAGAGCTGAGCCAGTCACACTGAGTCGTATGACGTGCACTGCGTGAAAGTGAAACCCACATTTATGCCTCATAAATGTCACAGCAATGACCAGTTTCTGACTTGTGAATAGCTCATGTTGAAATCCTCGTCATAATTACAAAACTGTGAACCAGTCATTCCCCTGACAGGCCTGATATATCCAACCTGACTCATAATAGCGTCTAAAGATGGATGTCTCATGGCAGCCAAAGCATTTCTTTAAATTAGTTGAACACATGTTTAATGGATAGCGTTACATTGACCCTGCATGGTATTTTACTTTAACCCTCTCATGACTGCAATCATGCAAAGACTGAGCTGCTCAATGACATAAAACACAAGTGGTTATCTGTGCCATCCGTCCTATTAAGATATGAATGCGGTGGACTTAAATAAATAGTTTAATTTCAAACTATTCAGTTTTAGTTCAATTAAGCAGTTGAGATATAACCTAATTAGCCAAGCTAATGAACTAATCTAACCGGCTTCTGGCTCCACCATACTGAGTCTGACTCTCATGTAACTCCTCCAGAGGCCCACAGCTGCTTTAAGTTCCATCCTGCTGCTCCTCTGGCGCCGCCCTCAGGTCAAACCTCACATTCTTAGACCACTGCTGGTGAATGTCTACAAATAGCACCGTTGTCTCTTCATATTGGATCCATGCTACAGTTTGTCTGGTATGCAGTGAGCATTACAGCCTCACGGGGTCTCTGGTTTGGACTCTCAGACTTTGTTTTGTGCGCAAATGGCTTGGATAAAACGTGGGCAGTCTGTGTTGGAGACTCCTCAGAGCATCACGGGAGAATTAACGCTAATTATTTCTGTCCTCTGTACAAGTTCCAAAAGCCTCCTCACACATGTTATCTTCTCTATCCCGTCATGATCGGCGCCCCCCTCGTCCCGCTGATAAGCAGCATAACGGGGAGGAGCTCTCTTCTCGCGGGGCTCCTCCTTCCGATCCCTCCGTTTTCTTTCACTTGCCCCCACACACACACTGGTCTCCACCTCCTCCTCCTTCTTGCAGCCTGCCTTATCCAGAGGGGAGATGAAAAAGACGTAAAAGAGAAGAGTGTACGGGGGGGCTTCTTATTTTCTTATGCGCGGAAAAAGGCGTCACAGCGGGCGCAGAGCGCAGCGCGACGGACGGAAGGGAGGGAGACGCATCACGGAGAGAGAGAGAGAGAGAGAGATAGAAAAGACGGAGGGAGGAGGCGACAGCGGCTCGTAAACACGACAGAAAACGGCGAATAGGACGGCAGACAGCGGCGATCACCCCCCACCGCCACCCCCGTGTCCCTTCTCCATCTCTCCATCTCCATCCTCTTTTTTTCTCTCGAACCGTTTGGCTCATTGTTTTTGCGCATCAAAGTCGCTCGGTGTTTGCTGTTCCCTATTTGTTTGAATCGTTTCTGCTGCTCGGTGTTTCGTAGAATATAAACATCAAGAGGCGAGAGAGGAGGCTGAGCCATCACCACGACCGACAGGATCCCCTCTTGTAGGTCCTGCCCGGGACGGTTATCGGCGCATCCGATCCGGCGGATCAAACCGGAGAGGTGGGGGGAAAAACACAGCGAGATGACTGTCGAGTAACCGTGCTGAAGCAGAGAGAGAGAGAGAGAGAGAGAGAGACCCCGGCCCCGGTTATCACCGAGTCTCCAGCATCACCAATGCGATGGCTTAGCGGCTCCTGCAGCAAAAGACTAGACTCAGATCAGCAGGGCTCTCATCCACCATGAACCTCTGAAAGACATCCGACACAGGCACAGATGGGTAAGAGGAGATGATGCTCTGCTTTTGTGTTGTGTTTTTTTCTTCTTAATTCCGGATATATGGAGGCTTGACGGGAGGGGGTGTGGAGAGGGAGCAGGACGGCTTGTGACGTGAAGACCCCTGCCATTGCACTTCTAATGTCAGACTGCAATGTAAGGGGGTGTAATGTGCGTGATGTTGATCAAGTTGTTGCTCATACATTTGGAGAAAGATGGCTGGGAATGAGCAGGTGGACTTTCCCTACTGGTGGATGTAGTGTGTATTAAAGAGGAGGCTGATGCCATCTTATATCATCCTATTCTCTTAAGTTGTTCTGGATATGTGAGACATGGCTGTAGTAACAGAGTCTTCCGGGACCAGGATGGGTAGATAGCTGAGCAGGCCTGCTGGGCGCAGAACCTCAGGGGTCAGGGGGGGACTCAAGCACTACTATCTGCAGAATGTCATGGCAAGACAGACACACAATGATTTAAAAAAAAAAACAACCTTGCAGAACAAACATGAAGACAAGCAAAACCACAACAAAGAGTAACACGACCACAAGGAAAGAAAAATGGCCACAAAATGAGCACAAAGAGACACAAGGCGACCACAGGCCACGCTTTAAAGTGATTTACATTTCCAAATCACTGACAGTTCTGAGTGGCTCAGTGGACTGATGTTGCACGAATGCAGCCAGGATTTGGGGTTTGATCCCCAGTTTGCCCATAATTATACGCCCCTTTAATTACCATGTTGTTCAGACTGTATCTCCATTCTCACACTGTCACACCTCTCATTTTCCACAAAAAACCACACCTGAGCAGGTGACAGTGTCCAGTCTTGCCTTTGCTCCATCTTGCAGCGCAGAGAAAAGCCACACTACACACCACCCTGCCCCGGGCCGGTGTCTTCTGTATGCAGAGACTGCAAGCTTCGCTGACAAAAACTATTTTCATCCTGCGTCTAGTCAAACTGAAACCAAAACCCTGCCACCACTGCCTGCTGAATCCATTTCTAATTTCCCACGAGAGCGGGCTCCTGCTCCCCGGCCGGTGCTTAGGGGTCAGGTATTGATCCGTGGCTCCAGAGGGGTGCAAGCGTATGAGGAGTTGAGTAAGCCGATCCCTGATAGGCAGTTAGGTGCAATTCTTGTGCAAATGAATGAGGGGGTGGTCGTAGCCCGTAGGCTGAGGAGAAGCAGATGAAGGTTGCGGCGTAACGCGCTGGAAGAATCTGGATTGTAAACATGAACTGCTTCCTTTTTCCCCTGACATGTTGCCCTTGAGCTTGGCAATTAATCAGCAATAACTCCATTCGAGCTGCTCGGTGGAGTGATGGTAGCAGACTGTAATACCTGGCAGCTCCCAGGTGAGAATGTGTGAAGCAGGGCATCACTGATGAGCATGCTCAGTCCCTTCCCTTAGGATGAATGCAGGCTTTTAAGGATTCATGTAGGGTAGAGGTAATCATTTGAGAATCTCAGGTTGCTCAAACAGGGGGGTCAGTTTGTGTGTGCTTTGTATGGATGACATTTGAGAAATGCCACTCTTCCTCTTCTCCCTCATCCAGTTGAACCCACAAGCGTTTACATGAAATGGCAGCTTAATTTTTTGAGTTGTTTGGACAGCAAATTGGTCCCAGTTCAGCTCATGCCAGGCGGCAAAGAGAGCAGAGAGGGAAGGAATTTTGAGCAAGAGGAAAGCAGGAAGCACTTCACTGCACTTAGCAGTAGCATAAGCTGAAACCGAGAGATGCTACTGCTACCATTACTGCTGTGGTTATCTGGCTGTGGCTTCAAATGGTCGAAGATGCCCTAAAAAACATGCCAGAGCTGCACGTTTCAAACAACAGCATCAACAAAGACCACATCTCATGGGGATGCTGGCCTTTTCACTTCACAGTGATGCTGATGCTGAGAGACAGGGCAGCGGGCTGGTGTGAGAGTCTGAGCGTGTGAAAGGGGGAGGCGTGTGTGCTTTGGAAAAAGGAGGAGGAGAAGAAGAAATAGAAGATGTTTCAGGGGGCATCTTCGGGGTTTTGGATACCACCGCCGAGAGCTGAGGTGTAACCACTGTGGTCGGACTGAGGAGATAAAATGAGTGACATTTAGAGATGGTGAGTGGATGGATGCAGAGGATGACTAGAGAAGAAAAAGAGAGATCAGAGGGATTGAGTGGGCTGGAGGGATGTTATCCAGTCATCTGCATTTAAAAAAAGCGTGTGGACTCAGGAGATCCACCTGAGCCCCACAGCTGAACCTCGCTTCTTTTGCCAGATTTGATTAAGAACACACCCATGTGATTTCTCCCTCTGTCTCACACACTCAATTTCACTTTCAATTTGCTTTATTGGCATGACACGCGGATACATTTGTGTTGCCACGGCATATGGGGAAGAAAATAGTGTACACAGGAGACACATACAAGAAGTAGGTGTGAAAGAAAAGCTCTATTCAGTGACCATTTTAGAAATAAATCATAATAAATAACATATGTGTATTAGAAGCTGTATGTTACATCTTGTTTTGATCTTCACAGCAACAAATCAATACTTCACATGTCCAGCTTTACTTTTAGTTGTTTTTCTACCATTCCTTTGAGACTTTTTTTTAGCTGCTCTTTGCTGGACAGGTTGTGTTGCTCTACCTTTAAAATACAAACAAAAGGTTTTTCTGTTGGATTCATGTAAGGTGACGAACTTGGCCTGGTGATAGTTTTCACTTTTTTCATCTTCAGAAACTCTTGTGTGATTTTGGCAGTGTGCTTTGGATCATTATCATGCTGGAATTTTCCTTTTTCTGCCAAGCTTCTGCAGACTGGAAGTCATCTTGTCAGCAGACATACCGGTATATTAACAGACATTCATGGTGTCGTCTATAAATGTCATCCCCCGAACACCTTATGCACTAATTCAGCCCCATATAATCACACTCCCACCTCCGTACTTCACTATCAGGACTATGCATTCACTGTGGTAGTCTGGCCAAGTTCACGCCAAACCGGCTGGACCCCACCTGAGCCAAATTAATTTACCCAAAGTGTTTGTTCCGAGTATCCATCGGGCTTCTTTTTATGGTCTTAGGCAAAGATTCATGTCGCAGTTTTGTGCTGAAGAGCAAGCAAGGGTTATTTTTTTCCTTGAACACAGCCCATAATGGTTGATGATATGCAGTGGCTTGACACTGTCTGGGTTGTCTCAATAAGTCTGATTTCCACTGATAACCCCTGTACCAAGTCTGAAGCACTTACCCTTCTGTTTTTCAAAGCCAGATTGTGCAAGTAGCGTGTTGTCCGCTGTGATTAGTGATGCTATGGCTCATTCTATACCTCATGATCACATCTGGAACTGTGTTTTGACAGATTTTTAGTCTTCCTGTTTGCTTTTCCATCTTTGTGACAATTCACATTTCAGTTTGTTCAGTTGCTCTACCGATTCGTTTCCACATGGGGTCATGATGCAGACAATTAAATAAAACACAGCCTATTGATCCAACACTGGGATAGTTCTGGTGTTCACAGCTCACTTCTGGTCAGCTTTACTTTTAGTGTTTATGTTGCATACACAGGAGACAAGCTCATCTAACTCTTGACAAGAAAGCAAATAAGTGTAGTTCCCGAAATGGCAAACTATATCTTTAAGGCAGTTAAATGCAGCCTGACAGATTATTTGTCCTCTGCCTGTCTTTCCTTGTGGCAGCAGATAACAAACTTAGCTGCTGGCCTTGCAGTGTTTTTGTCTTTCCCCACTAAGAGAGAAGAAAGCTTTTCATCATCAGACGGGGTCATAATGTCTGGAATACTGGTGCTTTTTCAAGAATTTGATCGTATTTAGTTCTAATATGTTTGTTTTTCGGATTAGTGCTGATGCCATTTTGATGTCTATGTAGCTGTGGTTGCAATTTTTCTCTCACTTCATCTTATGCACCAACAATATGGTTAATTGATGTGAAAACAGATCATTTGTAAATATATATCTCCATATAAACCAAACGATGATATGCAGCTTTGCACCTATATAGTTTCATCAATTTGCAGCCTTTCCCACTCGTCCACTCAGTCTTCCTTTCCTCCCCTCACACAGCTCTTTCATTATATTTCGCTCTCCTTTCACTGCCCGCGACTCAAGTTGCAAGGCCGAAACAAATGGCTTTGCTGGCATGCAGAGAGGCTGTCAGTTAATATTGCCAGAGGTGATCTGGGCATGCAGAGATCAGCTGCTTCATCCGCTTCCAAAGCATCCTGTTTTGCAGTCTTTCCCTCTGAAAAGAGGGACATATTTTTTTTCTAGGAAATCAGACCGAAGCTGTGAGTCACCCAACAGTCAAACGTCTCGTAATCGCACCGCACTGATTTCAAAAGTCTTCTTCCAAGTTCAGCGTATTGCATTTTGTAAAAAAAAGAAAAGAAAAAGTGAGAATGTCTGCAGGAAACGACCACAAACCGGGCTTGTTGTTATAAGCAGATGGAGGCCGACATCTGATATCCTGCAGTGTGTGAACACCACTGAAGGACAGCAAAGGGCAGCGAAGACAGTTTTGCATAGTCTTAAGAACATTTCTCTATCAAACTAGAGAGGCTCCCTCAGACACAGCGGCTTCTGCTCGCTGACGCTGGCTTGCTGCTAATGGAACAGAGTGGACGTAAACAAGCCAAATGTAGAAATCCACAAAAACACAACAAAGTCAACTTCTCTGCCACGGTTAGGCCGTAAAAGACACAATTAAAGTGGGTTTTATGACTTTAATTGAAATATTTTGCTCATTATTGCATTGGACAGTCCACTTAAAGAATACAAAACAAGGATTTTTAAAGATCCCTATCGCTAAGATGTGCTGTGCTCTTTGTCACCTCGTATGGATGTTTGACCTTCACTCTGCAGTGTGAAAAAATGTGCACAGTTTGACATTAGAAGGCTGTTTTCACATTCATCTGCGGCAATCAGGGACTTTCTTCTCGCTCAGACATGTACATATGAGTGGGATTTTGTAGCATCACCACTTCGCTAGAAGCCAGTCATGGTTCGCTATGCAAGTTACGCAAGTGTGATGTGGAAACTTGAAACAGCCAGACAAGTAGGAGACATATTGTGCCCAGCAGTTACACTTCTGAATCGAATGTTCGCACTGCAGGACTGCATGTCCTTTTAAGAATTCAAACTATCAGACAAAGTATTTTTATATGTCTGGAAGGGATCTTTAAGAAATTGGTGCATGGGAAATGAGATATTATATATCAGAAGTTAGATGTAAAAAAGTATCAGAATTAAATGTGGGAACTGTTGGAGAGGAGTGGTTGTTTTCTGTGACTGTGGGTTAATTTCTGTTCTATAGTTTCTGAAGCTGTAAGACCCTGACAGAAACTGAAACTAGTGTGCTTCCAGGATGCAAATTTTGCTCATAACTTATTTTCTACAGACTCCTGAAGTTGAAAGATTGTGGCCTCGAGCAGCAGCTGTAGATGAACAGAAATGGATCCTGGTTACATTTACTTTTTTTTTTTTAGCTGAAGCTGCCAAGCAGGTTCCAAATAAAGTAGCAGCAGAATAATCTTTAAATGAATGTAAAAGATGGCTGGCTCCCGGTTACAGTAATTCTAGATCGCTGGTGTCTCCATAGTGAAAAGTGCTGGGTGGTGAAATTAGAGCAAAGGTTGATGAAAGCTGGATTGTGCAGGAGGACATATTGGTCCCAGCAGTTAGTGTTTCTTCCTGCCCGGGGTGGGCTTCGGTATACATATGCTCTTTATTCCTTCAGTGGTCAGTGGGACAAAGGGGTGTTTTCAGTGCTGCACAGAGGCAAAAACCCTGGTGAGAACTAAAGCAATTACAAGACACAGGTCAGCGGAGGGTAGAAGGAGAGGAATAAAGAAACATGCCTCAACATGAGAAAAACTGGAAGCATAAAAGCTGTTTCTGTTCACATTTCTCCTTGTTCTCCTTGTGCGCCTCATTGCTTGTTGTTTTTCCATTGACCTGAATCATACAGTAGAATCAATCTCCATGTGCATCATTACGACTGTGTGTGTAATCCATGCTGTGCAGGCAGGGTCGTCCCAGGCTTCGGGACGTCCAGAGAGCACTATACTAACCCCAGCAACAGGTTACATACGGCCGAGCACAGCCTGCTGCTACTGCTGAGGGAATTAAGATGTGCTTCACCTCTGATCTGGCATCTGTGGAGGCACACACACACACTCATGGACTTGCACACTGCTAGGCTCCTGGCTGTTCTCACCCTATTCCTGGAAAGACAGAGACGGGCGCACGCATACATCTCTTCCTACCCTTTTTGACATCTATGTCATGTAGGGTGCATATAATTTCACTTGACTTATCAGTCTTCCAGTGAAGTTCTCCATTTCTTTTTCTCTGCCTACACATCTGGCGTCGAATCCCTGGCACATACCTGCATTGCGATCCCCCCCCACTCTACCCACACAAGTTGCAAATCCTGTGTTGTGTTTAAAGACAGCACACGGGAGGTTTAGACGGGGGGTTCAACCGGTGTGTATTTCCTCCCCCCTGCCTTGGGGTTGAGTGTGCAGAGCCCTCATTAGTTGTTGGGAGAATGTTTGATGGTTGGATGCATGAGCAGCTCAGAGTTTTCCCGTCACTAACCTGCTGTCGCCCGACAAGCTGCAGAGATAAAAATATCATTCTGGAGCTCAGCACATGAAAGGTAGCACTGTGGTGTGTTCTACTTTGACTCGCATCTTCCCGCAGACTGTGAAGCTGGTACTGTATGTGGGGTGCACGAGCATAATGCATTTTCTATTTGAGGTGTGCCTTTGAGCAAAGCATTTAATGCAAGGATAAGGTAACAGGTGTCAGAAGTGTTTCTTGACAGCCACAGACCTCCAGTCACTTGATTGTAATTTTAGAAACCAAACTCTGAAGCTGAAAACTTGAGTCATCAGCTTAACTTTTGAATGACGGCAGGCTGAGCTGATGAAAGAGATTTTGATGCGAAATGACACAGTGAGACTCTGCAGCTGTGTTCCAGTCAGGCAGTGTGTTGATATTTATAGGTTGTCATCTATTGTTGTACAGATTTTTTTTTCCAACCATGTCTAAATTAATAATAATAATAATAAAAGTTATTACAAAGCCACATTACCAAAATAATTTCAGGGGATGATGATTATGTGCGGATCATTCACTACTTTGAGCATTTTGTATTATATTTGCAGACTACTAAATACACTGATCAGGCATAGCATTATGACCACCTGCCTAATATTGTGTTGGTCCCCCTTATGTGGTAAAAAATGCTTTGAACCATTGGGCATGGACAAGAGGACCTCTCAGGGTGTCCTATGGGGTCTGGCACCTGGACCTTGGCAGTGGATCATTTGGGTACTCTGGCTTGTGCAGTGGGGCCTCTGTCAATCATACCTGTTCCACTGCATCCTGTAGATGCTTGATCAGAATGGGGTCTAGGAAGTTTGGAGGTCAAATCAACATCTTGGGCCATTGTCATGTTCCTCAAGATGTTCCTGATTGTTTGATGTTTTTGCCATGTTCTGGGGTGCATTTTCCTGTGTGGGTAGGCCAGTGACATTTGGGATTGCCATTTGCATGAGGGAGTGTGCTTGTTCTGGGACAATGTTTATTT
>OMNN01042266.1:0-11932 GCA_900302755.1 Chromis chromis
GTGTAGCCCAGGGGTGCCCAATCCTGGTCCTCGAGGGCCACTATCCTGCATGTTTTAGATGTTCCCCTCTTCCAACACACCTGATTCAAATGATCAGGATCGTTATCAGGCTTCTGCAGAGCTTGATGATGAGCTGATCATTTGAATCAGGTGTGTTGGAAGAGGGGAACATCTAAAAAATGCAGGATTGTGGCCCTTGAGGACCAGGAGTGCCCACTCCTGGTGCAGCCCCATGGGAAACGTGCCAGGAGAAAACCTTTTAACTTTAAAGAAAAGTTAGTTAGCCAATACAGAATGATTTTAGGAATATAGTAACAGTAGACATGTTTGATGCAAACTAAAAACACTTTTCAGGAGATGACCTTCATACCAACTGTGAAACGTGGTGTTGAAAAAGTTATGGTTTGGGGTTAATTCAATGCCTCAGAGACCGGACAGCTCACAGTCATTGGTTTAACTGTAAATGTTGCATCATAGCGAGGAGTTCTGTGATCTGTCTGAACGTCCTTTCAACATGTTAACGATTCTATTAGCAAACTAGCAAATCCATCAAGGATCCACCAGATTTAAATCCCTCTGAAATGTTTTTGGGGGATTTAAAACTGGCTGTACGTGCAAAAAAAAAACCTCAAAGATGTTGGAAGTGAAGGATTTTTTCCAGGAAGAGTGATCAAAACTTTCACCAAACTGATGTCCGACTGTTGTGGAAGATTTTAAAAAGGCCTACAAGAAGCCAATAGTTGCTTCTCAACACGAGTAGAAAAGTACTTAAACTGTTGATACTTTTGTTGAATAAATGATTGTAGCTGAATAAATGAAATATGCCGCTGTCACATGTAGGCACGGTTTCAGACACTACTACTAATTTATTCACAGAGAGAACCAAAACATGATGCTTGCACCATTTAATCTTTAATCCCATCCGTTCATCCATTTACAGATTTTGATTTGTTGACTGTCGATGTCACTTCAATGAGAGACGGCAGCGAAAAAAAGTCTCATTAGGAAACTCAGACAAAAAAAAAAAAGAAAAATCTGCATTTGAAAAGTAAAAATGAAACAAAAAAGAAAGAAAAAAAATAATCACCAATTTTCAAAATTTACAAAAACAAAACAAACGGAACAAACTCGGTAAACTAACTGGCAAACAATTTCCATCCATCACCACCACATGTCTCAGTGTTCTACCAGTTTAATGATGGGATCCCATCACTTCATGTTTTATCAAAGTTTGTGTTGGAACAAAAATTATTAAGTTGAAATTTTCACTTTTAATTTAAAGCTTATAGACTATTTAACGTCCTCCTATAAATTGGTGCTCTTAGTTGTGTTTTCTTTAGCCTGTCTGAGTCCATAGAGCCATTTGATCACTCTTGCATTCCTCTCAATGACAGAAACACCGTAAGGAACTCGGTCTGCAGCTTTGCCAGCTTCCTCATCATCGTCATCATCATCATCTTGTCTGTTGGATCCTGCACACTCAGAACCAGGAGCGCTCACGCTGCGGAAACGAGCCAAGGACAGAACATCGGAGCTGGATCCGGTCAGCTCCTGCAGCTCTGCAGGGTCCAAACCGCACAGGTTGAAGAAGCGTTCCAGCTCGGTCCCAGCTCGGGAGTAGCGGTCACTCATGTCCGACTTAGACCGGGTCAGAGAGGGGCGCTTCCTGGAGCTGGAGGAGGACAAACGGGTAAACGCCGGGGAGGGAGGAGGAAAGACAGGGAGGCTGGGGGGAGGTGGAGCAGGGACAGGGGCTGCAGCTGGAGGGGAGGGAGAGATGTCAGGTTTTGATGGAGCAACAACCGGTTTCAGGGGAGAAGGAGCTTGAGGTTTCCTGATGAGGAAGAGGCGTGAAGCAGCCGGGCGGAGTGGAAACTGGGAATGTAGAGGGACGGGCTGAAGGGGCTGCCGGATGAACTGAGGAGGTCTGCAGGGCGTCCTCACAGCGGAGGCCTGAGGCATGACGTCCACCCTGCGTACCGTCACTGCAGCCGGAGACCCTGGAGAGCCTGGACTCTCAACCCTGGCAGGACCGGATGCTTTTAACCTCACCTTAGCTGGAGAGGACCAGTCAGGACGTGGAGGTACGACCGGTCGCTCCTTCTTCTGCTGAGGAACCGGACGGGGAGAGTTGTGTTCAGTAGTAGCAGCATCCTCTGGAGCTTTACTGTCCTCTGATCTTATAGTTGCACTGGATTGTGGTCCATCATTCACATCACTAATGAGGTTACTCAGGTGCTCCAAGTCCAGCTGGACTTCCTCCTGCTTGGCCTTGGTTTGGGTCGGGGTCTTTCTGGTGGGCCGTAGAGCAGCTCCCGGGTTCAGCAGAGGCTTCCGCACTTCAGGAGGCCGAACTGGCTGCTGCTTGGACAGAGCCACCTGACTCTTGACATATTTAGCCTTGTCTGCTTCCAGCCTCTCCACGGCGCTCTGCTTCGGCCTGCTTGTCGCTGGTGAACCTTGCCGGTAGAAGTCTGGACCCACTGGACCTTTGGGTCGCAAACGTGGGGGCGAAGCAGCGACTGCAGTCCTGGCTGGTTGCCTCGCTGGCCTTTGGAGCGTCTCCACAGGCATTCTGTAAACCAGTAGCTGTCCACTCTCTTGGAATAAAAGTCCCTTGTTCCTCAGTGTTATCCTGTATTTGTACCTGTGTGTGACCGTCTCATGATCATCTCCACGCCATCTTTGAAGAGATGTGACCTCTGCATCTCAGCCTTCACATCGGGGCTTTCTGAAGGAAACACAATAAAGAGCAGTCAATACAAACATTTACCTTAAAAGACAAGCAGGCATCTCTTTCTGAGATACCCTAAAACTCCACAGTGACTCCACACCCATAAACCCTCCCAGTGATTTAAAGCTGCAGCCAATCGCTTTCCACAGTTCTACTCCGTCTCACAAGTTCATTGGCTGCCAGCGCCGTCGGATTTGAACAATCACTCGCAGTCATCCATCTCTCCGCCGACAAACGCACAATAAAAGTGACACTTCATTTTCAGTCAGTAGAAGGACTGTTACAAAGAGAGGCAGGAGTGTGTGTGCGTGAGGGGTGATGGGGAGGTGCATCAGGACAGCTGTCAACGAGCTATTGTCTGGTGGCGATGCAGAGCAGATCACACACACCAACAGCTGCTATGGGAACAATGACTCCTCATCTTTAAATAAAGCAGCCAGTTGCCAGGGTTTGGTACTGACTGCTTCCTGAACCACAAGCCTAAATGAAGTCAAAACAACAACAAAGAGGCTCAACTTTTCATAGTTAAATCCTCTAACTGGTGAAGGTCAGACTGCACCACTCACAATACTTAAGATCCTGTGTGTGTGTTTGAAATGCGCTGCTCGAACCGTCTGCATCTGCCAGTCAAATTCTCCACATATTTGCCATTCCAGTCTGAGCCGGGCCAAACTCCTGCTGACAGGGCCGTGAAACTTTCAGTCCCTCCGGTCTTACCTGCCTCGGCTCCGGTTCTCCAAAGCAAAGTGATCTGAGCAGTGATTACAACCAACAGCACAATGTGTCATTAAGATAGCAGGCAAGGCTGTTAACAAACCAGAAAGGAATGCGATGAGGTGGGCCACACAAACAAAAATAGAGCCCCTAATTTAATGTTGGAGAGTCAAGTGCTGGCATGTTCTTCTGCTCAGAGTGAAAGACAAACATGGAGCGAAGCAGGAAGCCAAACAGAAGTGACACTGACTCACAGAAGGGCAGGTAAACAACAGAGGACTACCCACATGCACACTAGACCTGAGGCCTGTGCTCCAGTCTTACCCTGATAAGCTCAAGTCCTCCTGTGTCAAGGTGCAGGTCAATCAGAGCAGGTTTTATTTCAGTTTCTCTGCAGTAAACTCACCTTGACAGCTGGAGTTGAGCTCCTGAGCCTCTCCTGGGTTTTCCTGGTCGTGTCCCAGCGATCATACAGCACTGTCCTGCCGAGGAGAATAATGTGTGAGTGTGTTGGAAACCACTTAACAGCTCAAGACAAACCTGTTTGACAACTCATGTGTGCTGCCCCTGGTCCCGCCCCCTCCTCCTGATTGGTCCAGTCTGTGACCTACAAGGAAACACACTGACTCCTGTGGTCACATGACCCTGCTATTGTTTTATGCTGCCAGCTGGATGATGGGCACTTTGTTTCCTGGAAGAGGTGCTCATAAAATACTTTAAAAAAAAATACTTATGCATTAAAATAAAAAAATAAAATAAGAAAATTACTTTATGCAGTGGGATTTCTACTCTGTATAAAGTGTTTCTGAGCTAAAATTGAAGTATTGTTTCAGATAAATAGCCCTTATCTTTCTGCTTTGGTGAAGGTAGTTTACTTTGGCGGATCCTATCAATTTGAAATGACACTTTATCTCTTTAACCTGGTGTTCGAATTTTGGTAAAAGGGCAAAAAAATTATGCTCCTTTAGCGTTCTGTGTTGGAGGTTTCTTCACATTTTTTGTGCTGCAGCTCAACCACTGTTTTCTTTAAATAGCATTAAATAATCTAACCTTTATTGATCCCCTTGGGGAAATTCCTTTTCTGCATTTGACCCATCCTATTCAAAGTTAACCTTAACTATACATACTAGGAGCAGTGGGCTGCCGCGGTGCAGCGCCCGGGGAGCAGTCAGGGGTTAAGGGCCTTGCTCAAGGGCCCACAGTGGTGGTAACTGGGACAAGCGGTCGCTCTCACTTTCCCCACCTCAACCTCTTGCCAGTCTGGGGGCTGGAAACAGTGACCCACCGGTTACAAGTTTGCTTCACAAACCACTAGGCCACCACTGCCCCTCATAGACTGGTGACCTGTCCAGGGTGTCCCCTGCCTTCGCCCGAGTCAGCTGGGATAGGCTTTTTAATCGGACCTTTGAGTTTTTTTTTAGACATTAAAATAACGTAGACCAAATCTGTCAACAACAGTCAAACCTTTTTAACAAAGAATACACAGCAGAGACACGACATATATTAGGCCTTTATGTGCACAAAATCTGGAGGCAAGAGGTTTCCAATGCCATGTGCAAGTAACCACCATGCACTGACATACTGCACTACATCATAGCGTAGTGTAGTATGTTGTATCATTTCCAGTTAAATTAAATCTTGCCAGCGTAACCTCAAATGCTCTGTATTATACAGTGGAATCTTTTAGGGAGTGGGGGATGTTCACTACTGGTAAAGTGGGTAAACTAATAATACTAAATTAAATAAAAATACATTTCACATTAATAGCATTTGAATGAGCATGCCTTCACAACAGGATTATGTAGACACCAGCAGGTTAATTGCGGTGAACTACAGCAATTTTTGTAAAAGAAGAATGAAATTTGATAGTAAATTATACTGTGTGAAAATAATCTTCCATGACACAGTCTCAGTGACAATGACACTGTAACATTGTAGAATCAATTGTTTCACAAATTGTTCTGTTCAAAGCTTACAAAACAGCTCAGTTTCAGCAAGACATGTTAATCACAATTAATTACATTTGAATAATGAGATAAACTTACACTGAGACAACTTAAACAAAGGCTGTACAACTATGCCAGTTTAAACTGAATCCAAATAAACCAATCCCATCCTACTGCCTTATGCCAAGAAGATCATTTTCAAGCAGTTTCGGTGTCAAGACTAGTGCCTTGTTCTCCTGCCTCAGTGCTTATCAACATAAGGAAATGGATTTTCCTTACTTCATACGCACGTAAGACATTATTTGATCTGTACATTGTAGGAAAAAGCCTTATCTTTCTCACAGATCTTCCAACGTCTGATCTTTCGATGTAGATACCGTTATTATATCTGGTGATAATAACAGCAGTTAATAATCATTATCATAATTTTGTCCATAATGATTTCATGCTTATGTGTGAAGGAATCAGAAAATTGATGAGTGCTGCTTTTGTTGACAATAAATAGTGGTTCACATAGGCATATTAAGAACTTGCTTCGTAATGAGGCCCTAATGGACTTGATGGGTACCCTCCACTCAAATTCTCCATCTAATGGATGAGATGAGCAGCACAGGTCATTTGGTCTGCCCCCCCTATCCACTGAGTGTACGGGCATGAACGAGATGCTTTTATGCGCTGATGAAATTCAGATGGAAGAGAGGGGGAGGTATGAGTTGGTTAAAACATAGAAATGGCAAATGAAGAAACAGTGCTGTAATAGAGGACACATGGCACTCTATTGGCTCAGAGTAAAACAGATGTGCAGCACTACAGATGTTGTTTCTGACTGATCAGCCAGCAACCTGGCTGCAGAGCTGGTATTTAAACAGAACATATAATTCAACAAGCTGTTTCTAAGATTAGCATGCAGAAAAGCAGCCCTTGTGTTGATGCTTACTCTGGACCCAGGATGGCCAGAGTAGATTTTGAGCTAAACAGCAAAAATAAATTCAGCACATTTCACCTTCATCTCAATCATGCTCATCGACTTAATGTTACTGTGAGAGTCTCTATCTGTTTATCCCTACCTACAATGGCTAGAAGAAAACCATGCACACCATGACTAATCCCATGGATAGGCAATATTATAGACAATGACCTTCACAAGACAGCCTATCTTGGGCAAGTCAATGCATTGGTAATGCACTAGACTGTAACTTAATGCTTGATCCAGCCTTGCAAAGACCGGTGCCAGCTCCATGTAACGACTGCTTGCATTAAGGATGAGGTAACTGCCTCTAAATGCAATCTTGTCAAGGGGAGGAACCATTTATGAAAGTGAAATAGTACCCACTGACCTGAACACACGCAAACACCAGGTTTATCTTCCTGGAGGGTAGCCAGCATGCACGAGTAAGGGGCCACACACATACTCACATACATCCTCTCTCTGACTCACACACACACACACACACACACACACACACACACACACACACACTAAATGAGTTTTCCGCTTGTTTCAGCATTTTGCAGCTTAAGGCAGCTTTAAAATATAAAAGCCAAAGCAAAAAGTGGCAGCAGCGTAACAGGGCTGATTCACTGGGGCACATGTGAATGTGCGTTTTGTGTGTTCCCATGGACCAAGATCAAGCGGGAACCTCCGGCGCTGAAAAATGAAGCCAACGCAGATGTGCCAAAAACTACAGTTCCTGAAATGGCCACTTGAGGGAGGCTCCAAAGACCCCCATGTTAAAATGCCTAACTTTACAGCAGAAATAAACATGTTTACGGCCTGGTACAAAAAACAGTTTTGGTCTCTATAGCTACTTTCCTCATTCATGAAAACTGTATGAGGGGTGAAATTTTTATATGACTTTTTATAGGAAAATTATGGATAATCAAGTCTATGGCCGCTTTGAGTGACAGGTGGGTTACTGTCACGGGACAACCCATTGTCCAGAAATGTTTGCATCAGCTCCACTCACGGTCCACCACTTTGGTAATTTTTGGATTCGCCTTGATTTAGGAGGAGTCAGGCATTTCCAAGATGGCGACAGTCTTTCAAAACAGTCAAAGGTCAAGACGGGCCAGTGTGCGTATTTTGACCCAATTAGTCAGTAGCTCATGTACAATTCTGGACTTAAGGGACTCTGGACTCTCTGCTTGTCTGCTAGAAGTCTGACTCACCGGATGTAGGATGTGGGTATACGCCTGCTATTGGTTGCTCATTTCAGGCAGGAAACAACAGCAACCTCCAGGCTGGCAACTTGCCACACTGAAAATGCCATGTTTCGCAGAGGATTTGGATCGTGCAGTAGGGCAGCCCTGCTATTTATTTATTTGTTGGATTATCTATTTTAATCACTCTGCAAATGTTCCTCCAAAACAATTCCAACCATCACTATTTTGACGGAAAACCAAAGATGCATCCTTCGCTTAAACCCACCCCATGACTGATTGGTTTTAAAGACAGAAAGAAAGAAAGACAAGCCAGAGCCTTCTTCCCCCATAGCAGAATGATAGTGAGGTGCAGCCAGACCATTATGTTGTACAGAATGGACTGGCAAAATGAGACTAGTCTGCTAGTGAAAACCATAGACTGAACCTTAGTCCAAGCCTACATTTTACACCTCTGATCAGATGCTCTTCTTCAGTCTGATAGAATGGAGGAGGCTGCACCTTTCTAATCTTCTTCACCACCCTACTGTAAAATGGGCAATACACAAGACAACCAGTAAGTTTTTTTCTCTGGCTTGGTATTTTAGAGAAAAGCCTCAATCCCAAACAGCTTTTTTCATCTCTGTTCAGCAGCTCTTCTTCTGCCTGGTAGATTGAATGATAGAGGCAAATTGATCAACACACAAGACACCCAGTGCAGCTCAAACAAAGTTTTCTCTTTCTTCTCTGTTCACTTATAAAATTCACAGCAAGCAGCACTTGTGAACCAGACATTGAGAATAATTAAACTTCTCATAGCATCAGTGACAGAAAGAATAATAAACTCATAAGCAGAAGACTTAAGAATGAGGACTTCTTCCTCATGAGACAATTGCCTACAGTTTCATCATGCTTTCTAAGTTGTCCAATTAGAACCACGAGACCAACCAAATTCCAGAAATAGCCTTGTTAAATTCCAGGCATTAATAAGCACCAAAGACAAACATGGACCATTTATTTAAATCTTGTAATTCGTTAAGTGCCACTGGGATTCTTTGTTTTAATTACACGCCATGCACACATTCACCCAGCGTAAACGTAAGGTGCTGAAAAATGAGCCCGCCAGTGTTTTTTTTCTTTATCACTTAACTGCACGTATTGTTTTTATCATCAACCTGACAGAAAAATGGCAAACAAAGCACTTTACACTTTGAAAATTGGCCCTTATTTCCTCCAGAGTGGTTGCTTTTGAACAAATCCACATAGCAGATTTAAGGAAGCACGGCTTGAATAAATATTTAAACACATTTCAGCAATCTTATTTTTTAATAGATGAAAGGCTGTGTAATATAAGGTGATATAAATCTGTCCCTCAATCTGAAACAGCTTTGGCTGCTGTATACACTCATTTCCAGCTCCTGTCTTTGGTTTCACATAATGTAACTCGATGATCTATTATCATTCACAGCAACGATGACCAGATCAGTGACAAGTTATCTGTATCTGACCCTGCAACACAATGGCCTTGAGGAGACCTTGATTGAAATGATCTGAAATGGGATTTCTGCTATCCTGATGAAAGACTTTACGGCAGGTTGCACTCAGATTTATGGAGTGACTTAAATGTAATTTATGGATTTCACTGCAGCTACAGAATGTCCTCGAAGAGTATAGATTGTAAAATCCTAATAAAATCCTAAATAACCCCCAATCACATCAATCACCCTCCTCAACATTTCATATGTTAATGGCTTTCTGTGGAGAAGACGTGAGTGATTTTGCCGCTGGGGAGCATGTTCCCAACAAGAAACTGTAAATCAGCACAAAAGATGAAAAATAGGAACAGAAATCATGTCATGAAGTAATGTGAAAGCAATGTAAGAGAGAATGGAAGCTCTACAGTGGCAGTAGCAGTGACAGCGCTGTATTTATCAGCTGTAGTTTGGGGTACAGTAATCTGATCCACAGGACTGATATTGGTGCAAATACTGACCTTGCTATTATAAGTTTGGTGGTGTTTACCATATCTAAACTACATAAAATTTACTTTTTTGTCCAAGTAATAATAAAATTCCTAGTTTCAGTCATCATTAAATTCATTCAGCCACAGTGGAACGGCAGATTGTTGCAATCTCTGGCCTAATAATCATCCCCAATGGGTTTCCAGCAGTGTGGTATACAGATGTGCAGTTTGCATAAATGAGAGCACATGGTATCAGACTGGTTCTGGTTGGATCTGTACCTCCCTAGCTGTGGTAAGCACAAATCCTTTTACGCAAATTTGTACTTTGTACTGTTTTTATGATAATGTATGCAGAACATTGTCCTTCATGCTGAGAAATATTCCATGACACTCAGGCAGACTATAAAAGAACAATGGGAGAAAGAAGCCAAGGGCATCAATAGATTAAAAAAATCCTGTTTTGCTGATTTCCTTGAAGGATAAACAAGATGTTGAAGTTCATCGCATGCCACTGAACGTGTATTTATGCATGTACGCTGCATTGTTCCTCCAACAAGAAATCCCTCAGCAACAACGGGTAATTATGCGAAACGCATGCGGAGAATTACTGTTTTTACAATGTGCTTGTGCATGCTTCTGTTTTCTTCTTGAGTAGACTGCTGTGTATTATGCATGCCCGCTTGTGCGCATGTGCGTGTGTGTTGAATGTGTGAGCGTAATGAGAGAATGCTTGCTTGTTTTAGCTCCCGTCGTTTTCAATCCATCTCCTGAGGCTAGAATAAGCAGCTCTCTTTCCCACAGGCCTCTGCTAAGCCTAGCAGAGCATCTGGCCATGCGGGCTCTAATCAACACTGGCATGGCCATTCTGTCTGTGACAGAGGGGGGAGGGAGGGGAGACAGGTTCACACTTTGGGGAGGTTGTAGGAGGGGGGTTGATGTCAGCACGGGAGTAGATGAAGAGAGGGGAAGGGGTCAGGTGGATAGTGGAGAAGGTGGAAGCAGAGGTAGGTGGAAGGGAGGGATAAGAAGTGAGGGCGGGTGAGGAGAAAGCGAGAGAGTAGGGGAGAGAAAGGGAGGATGCGGTATAAATTGTATGAGAGATATGAGGGTCAAATTGCCACATGAGAAGGGGGAGACAGTAATTCTCAGTCAGATGAAGTGGCCACGATTGACAGGAGAACGAAAAGAAAAAAGAAAGGAGGGCAGAGAAAGAAACAGGCTGACAGAGAAGAGAGATAAGTTGTATCCATTTGGTCTGTAGAGTTGAGGGCAGAAAAGTCAGAAACTTTACATCAGAGGAATTGAGAATCCGGCCGAGAAGCAGAGTGATCGGAGAGAGAGACAACAGGCCACAGTGAATGACAAGTGCAGCAGCCAGTCAGTTAACTGCTGTCAGTCTAATAATCACTTGTCGTTTCATTTAACCCCAGTTTGACTGACATCCGTCGAGTAGCCTGAGAGAAATTACAGCAGACCTTATAATAGTCAGTGGAAAGATGGAGGAAAGAAAAAAGAAAAAGAGTTTGTCAGCTTATTAGCGGTTTTAGGTGTGTATTAGCACTGAGGTCTGCTGTGTTCGTTGTCATGTTGTATGATGCGTTTGTTGTTCTGTCATGTTGATTTCCACTGTGTTGTATTTGCATGCTGTGTCGTGTTGGTTTGTTGAGTTGTTGTTTGGTGACATTGTTTCAAATTTTTTAACGTGTAACCCACAACCTCACAATCAGACATTTTGTTTTACTTCAGTTCTTCAGTCTGACTTCATGTTACCTGATTTCTCATTGTTAGGAAGCAGTGAACCAAATCATTTGTAAAATTTTTTACAAATGTGTCAATGCTCTCCAAACTTGTTATCACTTTTGTGGCATTTTCTTGGATCTGTCTCGCTATCTGAATAGGGAAAGGGTTAAAGTCACCATTACTAATTCTGCCTGCGGTGTTCTGATTGGTCAGTCATTGTACAGGTCTCTGAGGCTCTGGAGCAGCCTGCCCAAAGCAATATGGTTGGCCGAGTCAGTGGCTTCTTTTAAATCTCTTCTTAAAGCATACTTTTATCAGTCAGCCTTTCTTGATTTCACTTGAGTTTTTCTTAATATAAGTGAAGATATCAGAGATTCACGGCACATTTCGGTTATCTGGAGCCAGCACTTAGACTAGTTCTGCTCTTTCTCTGTGTGCGTTTCATGATCAAACTGTACCTCTGCCCATCTGGCGCCGCTGTGCCACTCATTATTCTGTGGCTTTTGGTGTTTCACAAAGTGATTCGCTGTTTACCAGAGAGAGCACTGGCAAGAGGACTTATGCACTCTGCATGTCGCCACCATTATCATGAAGTGCCACATTCAAGGCCAGTACAAGAGCTGTTGCACTTCAGTGTGCTCTGTTATGTGTGTGTGTGTGTGTGTGTGTGTGTGTGTGCATGTTTTTTTGTGTCAG